>PVJO010003293.1:0-126144 GCA_004026905.1 Hystrix cristata | reverse complement strand
TGGTATAATATTAAAGGCAATAATTTTATTAGGAGACATTATCTAATTTAATCTTTACAACCACAATGTATATCAGACGCTATTAACTCTGTTGAAAATTGAATCTATTAAAGATTATGTAATTTCACCAAGGTTACAGTGCTAGTCAGTAAGGAAAAGAAGACTCAAATTGTAGTCAGCCTGATGCCAGAACCAAATTTCATGTTTATTATTCTCTGCTCGGCTTCTAAGCTGGACAGTTATTTATCTATATGCTAATAAAGAAGCGCTCCTAAGCACTGTATTTAGAAATCAAGATTAGGGTCAGTACAGACAAATTTATAATTTGGTCATTATAAACTCCTTATAACCTGTGATAAATCCCGTGATAAATGACATCACTAATTAAAGAGTAGCTATTAAACATCTAGTCACAGAAACTTAGAGAAGAAAGTTGTGACAAGTTCTATGAAGACACAAAGTGTTAAAAGGAGACTTGAGTAGTCTGGGGAAACAGAGAAGTTGCTTCTGCTGAAGAAAACACTTACGATAAAGGATGAGATCTTCCAAGAGAACGAGGTTGGAAAGGGGATGAAGAGAATGAGAGTGAAGAGAGGTAGTGATGGAGATGAAGACATTTTTGAGACTTCTGAGCTAGTAGACAGGTCAGAACCTGGTGCGAGGCTGGAGATAAAGGAATTTCTATTTCCACGATTCCTACTCTCTGAGGAGGCTTAATCTACCTCTCCACTTGCATAACTACTTCCTCTTCCAGACACACCGTCCAAACCTTCTCAGGGCAATATGGTTTCCTTAGATCTTGGAAGCATACAATTGGATACAACACAACAACCTAACTCCTTCTGCTGCTTAGTGAAGATTTCCATGTTAAGAGGCTGTGAGACAGCATAGAACACGGTAGTACAAACAGGCATCCCTACAAGGACCATTCGCAAAGGAAGAACTCTGATGGCCTCTACTGTACATTCGGCTGCTATGTTTCCCTAATTCAGGTTTTAGCTTGAGAATACATTTTGTTAGTTTGCCACTAGAAAATAAAACTATGAGGCTAATCAGCAGTGTTTAACACTTAAATGTTTTAAATTAAATTTCAGAAATGTTCTCCATGAAATTCAATAGAAATAAAGCCTTAGAAAAAGAAGACAGCCTAACAACTGCTGCTACTAGAAGCTAGTATTTGTTCATATTCAAAAAAAATTGTTTTTAATAGAGAAACCATTATGGTGTAAAAGAAAGTCGATAAAAAAATAGCCACTTTTTAAAATTTATTTTTAAAAACAACATGCTCTCTTCATATAACAGATTTGACTAGACATGTTTATCTAAGAGGAAAATATCAGCTCTCATGGAACAATGTCCCACTTGTAAAGAACAATCAGTGAAAATGCCAATGACGTGTAAAAATCTGATTAAGAAGCAAATATCCCCATATCAATAAGGAAGAGACAGGACACTAGCTTTGTAATTCTTTGTCTACTTGGCTTGAAAATTTATCCAGCTGAGAAAAAAATATCAACTTAGACTATCTGCTTTTGGAAATGTCAGCGTACCTTTCACAAAAAGGCCTCTAAAGAATAACCTGAAAACTCCAAAGGCCACGTCCATAAACTCTGATAGCTTTTGTTTAGAATAATTAACATTTTTTAGCCACTGTGCTGAAAAGAAATACTTGTGTGAGACTAGAAATAACAATTAATGTCATTCTTTAACAATTTTGAAACTGTTGCCTGAAAGCATTGTTTTTATTACATTTAGCTTTACACATTTCAAAGTCAGAGCTGACTTAAAATTATGTGCTATAAATAATTGTCTCACTCAGTTTTATTGATTTATCTATGATAAGCTTGCCATAAACATTTAATGATAGAGAAGGGAAGAAAGATCGTGTTCCAAAGAGAACAAATAAGTATAAGAGTAGAGCACAGAGGCAGGGAGAGACGTAGAAGAAATAGGAGAGAAAGAGAAAAAGTGAAAAGGAAGCAGAGAAAATCGAATGAAAGAGGAGAAAAATACCCTTAGAAAAGTATCAATCAGAGGTTGGATTAATTAGTCATAGTGAAACTACCAGTTGCCCCTCCTTGGTACCATATTAGAAATAAAAATCCTATAATGATGTATTTCCTATATTAACAATAATGAAGCAAAGCTAAAAAATCAAACATTGGGAAGCTAATATGGGGCAATGCTTTCAGGCAAGATCACTAAAGAGATCTACCAAACTCAGCCAATGTCACTGAATGTCTCCAGCTCAGCAGTGGCCTGGGGTTATGAGACACTCACCCAGCCAGATTGTGCCATCGTTAACCCTGGGCTGCCTATAAATCAGGGTCCTCAGTAGAAGAATATGCAAATATGGTGAGAAATACACTCAGCTACTATACAGAGATGACAAATAGCTGCTCACCACTAAAGGAAGGAAGGATGATTTAGTCAAATAGAAACAGGCCATTAAATGTGTGGATAAATGTATTGTCCAGGAAAGCATCAACAAGTTCAAGTGTTCCACCGTTGACCCACGGAGAGATTTTTATATATTCATTATTTTATCACAAAACTCATTTAAGTATTCCTGCTGTGTGTGTGAAACTGCTTTCCATTTTATACTCTTAGACAGTCTGTGTTTACAAAGACATGAACATATATAGACATACAAGTTAACAGACTGACAAATTTCCTTTAAAACTACTGTTTTCAAACTGCATTTTTCCAGAGAGGAGGTGTATTTTTATGACATTCTTATATTGATTTGTGTGTCATACTTGCTATTTTGTAAGGACTCAAGTCATTTTCTGTTGTATATATCCAATTTTGTCAACTATATTTTAAGTTTCCAATGAATGTTCGTTTCAGAGTCTTTTATTTACTTTGCTATCTCCAAATGGCTCCACATTTGACAGGGCCCAAATCAATGCCTTGGACTAAGTCATAACTTTTCTTACTAAAAGAGACAATATGAAGGAACTGGTGGGTACGAGCACAGATAGAATTTGTGATTTCAAGTAAAAACAGAACCAGTGCTCCCTCTGTTCCCGCTCAATCATTCTGCCTACCAGTTTTAGAAACCTAAGTGACCTTATATAAACTGCTATGAAGTTTAAGTTACATTTTTTGGGTCAAATATCCATTTGTAACATGCTTGTAATTCATTTTCAGAATGAGATAAACCCAAAAGAAGAAAATGATGGACGGTAAAGAAATTAACCTACATTGTGCATCAATGACATGCCAAGTAAAAGTCTAAACATGTTCATATGCTGTTATAACACTGTTAGATTTTTATGCATTGTTTATTCCCTTTTCTTCTTCTGAAAGGAATCCTGATTTTCCTCTGGAAATCTACTCTTCTCTACCATTTCCAAGTACCTCAACAGGTATTGCATCCTCCTGGACTACCAGTGGTAGGCTTGATGGTTCTAAAGGAATTACTGCTTACAATTTTCACTGAGTCAAGAACTCCAACTCAAGCCATTCAATTTGTGATGTTCCCTCTGAACAATACTGGTTCTGGAATAGGACTTTGGCCAAAACCAAGCCAAAGATACAGGAGGGAAGATTTCTGACGGCTTCTAGGAAAAATGTTCTGCCATAATTTGGAGAGGGCACTGGGAATCTGTATCTCTTCTCCTTTGGATATTACAGCAACATATGGATGTTAGGTCCAAAATTGTATAGCCATGGGGATGCCACTGAACGAAGATTGCACGGCAGAGAGTCAAGAAAACAATAAAAGAAAAATGCAAAGCAAGTTAACTTGTGACTCCCGGGTGGTACAACAATTTGATTAGTCTTTTAAATTATTTACAGCATCCTTCCAAATACATTTTACCTAAACTCTACCTATAAAATATAAAAAGTTGCACTTTTACAGATATTAAACTTAGCTAGCATGTGCTAAACATTGTGCGTGTGTGTGTGTGAGTGTGTGATCTCATTTAAGTCTCAAAATAGCTCCCGAGGTTGTGTTATTATTCTCATCATTTAATAGACCATGAAACTGATGAATGGCAAGTAATTTCACTGTGATCGGTCAGGTAACACAAGAAAGCTTACCAACAAACCCGGTGAACTCCCCTAACAGGTTCTTTGGCAGTACCGTTTTGTTAGGCACGGGTATTTTCAGTCTGCTCTGACAACTGCTCTTCCTTTTCACACAGAAAGCCCAAAAAGGCCAAATTGTAAAAGGTGTGGCGAAAAAGCAAGCCGAAGTGAAAGTCAACTGTTTGCTTTCCCTTCAGTCTAGAGATTTCCTTCTTGCTCCCTAGATGCAGAGCTTCTGTTTGGTCATCTTCTTTTTAATCTTTTTAAGACAAGGTGAGAAAGAGGGCCAAAATGCAAAGACATAATTTATTATTAACCTGCAGCCATCTATCCTGTGACTTCTTCCTACAGCAACAACATCTGGAACAGGCCACTGCTTAATGCCAATGCCTGTGGCAAAACTGAGGACCAGATCAGAAATAAAATCACTGAATTCAAGGAAATCTGTCATATCGTATCGTGGAAACCAAGCAACCAGTTGGATGCAGTTAAGTATGAAATGGAGTCTGTGACCTCTACTCCCAAGAAGAGGCAGCCACCATTCAAGCTGATTCCAGGCTCCCAGGCTCCTCCTCCTGGGAGAAGGCGCCTCAGAAAAGGGTCAGTAATGTGAAGCTTTGATTTTGTTCTATCTGCTAATTTTAATTTGCCTTCTGGGTCTTTTGTTTTAGTAGACTCACTCCTATTTTTATACCCCCAATTGGCTTGGTATTTCTGTTAGTATACATTAAAATAATTTTCATAACTTTTATTTCTCTACAGAAATATACTTTTTCCTGTAAAATTATCTATTGTTAATGAATGGAGAAAAACTTTGTTGTAAGAATCAGGAGAAGACAGTAGCAATCATTCTAAATAGTATGTTTGTTAGTAACCGTATCATTTACATCCGGGCTAACTATAATCACTGCAAGGAAAGTAACTATATGAGCTTTTGGTTATCTCACAAGGTGCCTTGTAAATTTCAAAGCAATCAATGAATGGCTATTAATATAGACAGTAGTTTCTCATCGACAAAATAAACATTATGAACATAAATAATTATCAGCAGATCGCATTTTTCTTGTTAGAAATTCAAGTACTGCAGATAAAAACATGGCTGCATTATCCATTAGGAAAAAGATAATGAACAAACATTTACTGAGTGCCAACTGTCTGCCCAAGGCCACTAGGCTCCAGGACCATATCTGATAAAGGTCTTGGTCTCTGACTTGGGGCATTTAGGGTAATAGAAGTCAGTCACTGAAAGTTGCAACAAAATAACATGATACATGAAAGGAAAGGAAATGTGTTCAATTATCCACTTAACTTGCTATTTTCACCTCTGAATTACATTCTACTTTAAGACTTCTGACAACAGAGGGAAAGATTTCCTAAGTCTCCAGTGACAAAGTATCTTTTGTGCCCACTCCTTGCTATGAACTTCACAGAGTGATGTATATTCCTATTTAAAATTCACTTTCAAAAAGATTATGACTTAGACAAAACATGGAAATAAATGAAAGGTATTACTACTGACAATAATGTGGTATTTTGTTTTGCTGGAGCCAGAGCATTTATTCTTGTCAAGTAGAATCTTATTTATCTTCCTAAATTTTCTCATATAAAATGATAAATATTCATCTGTGAAATTTATGGAATTAATATCTTTCAAAATTACCAGTTCGCCATAGTTTGCTGCCAGTCTGGCTTGAAGACAAATTTGTTATCAGGTTTGCAGTCAAATTCATTCACATAAGCAAGCAACTAAACACTCACCTAGTCATTGCTATTTAATCAAAACAGCACCCCCCAATCTCTCAATAGCTAATAAGCACTGAAAAGAGATTCAAGCCCAGAGCTGTGTGCAGCCGAATATATTGAAGAGTACATGGTTTAAGCCATTCTTTAGATTGAAAATAAAAGTGACTCATGATTGCTCAATGGAGAAAGAGAGCAGCCTATATTTTCTCAGGCAACAAGGGAAGAGGACTTCACAGGAATCCAGGAGTCACCCTTAAACACCACTCTTCAAGGGACCAGGGTGCACAGCAGCTGGAAAGTCAGGTTCCTACTTCATCTGCTCTTGGGTCTCTGTATTGTGTTTGTATCATGCCATTCCTACCTACCTTTGTATTTATTTCAGTTTACTTTCTCTGTCAACTGGGATGCTTTTTGCCTCTATTTTGTATACTCTTATTAACCCACAGTTTCTACTCACTCTTCATTGTTCTCATTCAAAACTTAGGTTGAATACGATCCATCCTAACCTCTTTGACCCTGCTATCATCACATTCTTTGTGTTTCTATTATGTTACATGTCTAATTTCTTATTGACTGGCTTTGGCCTTGGGGATTACCCAGGATTTGGGAATCTGCAGCCAAATAGTGTACATATCATTGCATATATGCTGCTTCACAAGAAGAGCTTTGGGAAATTTCACCTTACAGAGGCTGTGAGAATGCAACCAGTATCCTTGAGGTGTTTAGGACAGAAATAAGAAAATATCCCCCCCCCCGCATGCATTTCCACACCAATTAAAATTAGGTTACTGTAGCTGTAAAGAAACATATTGAAGCTCTGTGACAAACAGAAATATTCCAAGTACGGAAATCAGAGTGGAACAAAAAGTATTCTAGGGAATCTATTATAGCCTGCCTACACTGACCACAGCCTTAGCTCAGGCTGTTATTAACCAATGCCTGCTCAAATCATAGGGTTAAAATATGCTTTGGGTCAGTTTTACTCAAAGATTTTTCACTAACATTTATGAAATGAACAGCATTGTTAAGGATGCGAGCTCTGAACTCAGACTAAATTGGCCTGAATCCTGGTCCCATACCTTCTTAAGGAAAAAGTTTGTGGAAGTTAATTTCTCAAACATTCAATCTCCTTATACATAGAATGGATATAATAATAGTACCCAGCTCATAGAGTTTCTGAAGGACTCACTACAACAGCTGATATAAAGAGTTAGAACAAAGCCCGAACAGTACCGTCACTAGCTGTTATCTTTGCTACACGTCAGGTTCCCTGCTACGTGCTCCAGACCTATAATTTCATTTTAATCATCCTAACAGCCCTACTGGGAAAGTATTATTATCTGTCTTTGACAGAGAAGGTGGTAGATCTGGGACTGGAATTAAATTTTCCCAGGAACTTCCAGGCCAGTGATTTGCAACTTTATAAAAGCTCCCACTCAAATTCGAGATTAGAGCTTAAATTATGATCCCAACCAGGGAAGAAATGGGAGTTGAGTTTTGGAATGAGCAAATGACTTTTTAAGGTTTCAAAATTATATTCCCACTGTGGTATTAACACTTGACAACCTTAATGCTCTACAACCCTAAAACCCTGCTTCGTTCAACATATGAGGAGTAATGGCAGTGCAGAGACAGCCACAGCGCAGAATCTTAGAGTGCATTCAAAGCATCTGCTTCCCCATAATGTCTCAATAAATCATTATGACAAACAGAAATAAAGCCAATACATCTCACTGTATAGCTGATGCTGCTTTTCTGCTCACAAGGCACAGAAGTTAATTATTATGAACAGATGTGCTTAGATTGGACAAGAATTTATACTCCATGAAATTCAGCATGGACTAAAACAACACAATATGTTTGGTATATTTGTACTTCTTGGGTGGTTGTTGAGAAGGATACACTGCTCACCATCTCACAGCGTTCCAGAGAAGACCCTTGAAAGCCTGGATTTCCTGTTGCCAACCACTTCACACACACTTCAGTGCAGAAGAATCCACTTTACACATCAAGATGACTGTATCGCTTCATTACTATGCTACCTATGGTTAGTCAGCTCGCCTGCGGATGTGCCAAACTAATGACACCAGGATTTTACATGGCTTCCCCATGTGGGAAATTAATTTATTCAGTATCGTGGCAAAGCATTTTCATTTCTTCTGGAATAGATGAACAGAGAGGAATAGCCAGACTCATTAGTATAAACACAATGCTTCCATAGTAGCTCAGAATACATGGGCATGATTTTCATATACAAAGCACAAGGTATGGGAAAACAATTATTAATTAATTAAATTCAAAAGATACTTAAGTTTTTAATCAGTTCAATATTCATTAAAGGTCTATGGTACTCAAACACGAGTAAGAAAATTTCTCTTCACTCTCTAGAATTTACCCTGTCCAAGAGACACAGTCCTCTATACCACAGCATATGATCAGTGTCAAAATGGAAGGAAAGTTTTTCATAAGGTTAATGAAGAAGACAAGGATGATTCTTTAATTTGAGGGTGAAATGTGAGCCAACTTCTTTGTGAAGACCTTGCTTAACTAATTCCATATATGGCACTGCTTCTTTATGGCATAAATATTATTCTTTACCATTTTAAAGATGAGAAACTCAAGGCTTAATGAAATTAAGCAATTTCTTTAGGGTACAAGCAAGTGCATAGAATTCCCATGTGATCCCAAATGGTTTCGCTGTATTGCACTGGAAAGAAAGGAACTCATCTCTGAACTGCAGTTGGCTTCGCAGGAAACAGTGCCGTACGATCTGGGTCCTGAGGATGGAAGATTCTGCCAGGCAAAGAGGAGGAAGGGTATTCAAGATAAAGAAATAGCTTGCCCAAGGTCAGGGTCAGAGAGGAATTATACATTTGCCCTAATTTGAATATACTGCCTTTCAGACTACCTTTGTAAGCACTTTTTAAATGGTTGGTGGGTTCACAGTACGGCCTGTGGGTAAAATATAGAATAAAATTTATTCTTTCCTTTAAATATGAAAAGCATGACCTTGAGCCTGGGGACAAGTACAACCTTGATCTTAGTATACATATTAGAGTCATTTCCTATAATGGCCCACATTAACAGAAATTAACTCAAAACTAATATGCCTTTCTGCAAGACAAATTCCCCATTCACTATTACTGCCTTGATCAAAGACAAATAAAACTCACTGCAAGTATATGACTTCAAAATATTTAACTTTCCAATAAACTTATTCTTTTTCAAGAAAATGGAAAATATTTTTCTTAGTATAGTATGACACAGTAAGAAAAAAATGCTAAACAATGCTGTGCTGTGTAATAAATTATGTCCATATATAAAGGATATATAAATAATGTCAGAATACATGAGATGGACTATGGTGTCACATATTTATGATATGTTTATACACGTGCAAAGTCACATACTGAATAAGAATACTGTGGCCAGAAAAAGGAAGAGTCTATATTAGTTAGGAAGTATATCCAGCTAATAAAAGAAATCCAACTAATAGTAGCTTAAACTCATAAAATTTTCTCCCAGTTTTCATCTCTGGTAAAACAAATACATTGATAATTGGTCGAGGATGACAGAGCAGCTTCCCCAGGCTCTTTCTTCCTGCTCTGTAATCCTTAGTGCCTACCCTCCATCTTCAAGGCCACAAAAAGGCAGCTGGAGTTCAAAATAGTCTCTCTATGAGAGGGGCAAGAGCAGGGGGAGAACAAGCCAAGTCCAACCCATTTAAAGATACTGCCCAGAGGCTCCATTCAATAATTTCCATTTATACTCCACCATACCTCACTTCAAGCAAATCTGGGAGGCAATATTTCATTTGTAAAAGCTTGGCACGCCTAAGAATGTCAAGCTTCTGTTATTAGACAACAAGGAAAATTAACACTGTGCAGGCAAGGAGAAAAATCCCAACTGACAAATAAGTTGAATAAGACTTATGATAAAAACCAGCAGCAAGAGGTACTTTGTACTTTATAAAGTGCTTTTTGCACCCCATGCAGCGTCACACATGAGCCAATAAAATGACAATGGCCCAGATGAAAGGGCTCGGGCATGTACATACTGTGACAAAAACTATCACTCCATCATTCACTGAGGATTCTTCAGAAGACATGACTCTTCTGCCAAGAGCATTTGAAACAATTCCTCTGTGGCCACAGCACACAAAGCAGCAGAGGGACACAGTGGTACCATCTTCTGGTGAGGATGACCGCTGTACACGGCGCTGCACAGCTGCAGTCATCATGTGCAGAAGAAGGGCAGCATGCCACAGAACACTCTGAACCAGGGAAAACCGTCCACGGAAACCACGAGATAAACACCTGTCTGGTAAGCTTTGAATGAGCCTCTTGTGACACTGTGAACAAGGCCTGCGGATGGTGGAAATTCAAGACTAAACTGCCTCTGAGGAGCAGTGAGAGCCTTGAAGCTGGAGCTGGACACTGGTATAGATCACATGAGAAGATGAAGGAGATAAATGAGCAGTTCAAGACAGGCAAGAAGAGCAGAAAATAAAACAGAACATTTTCCAAAGCCACATGGATGCAGCATCATTACAATCAATACAGTGAGAAAGTGCCAGTTGTAGGACCCCCTAAGTGTCTTTCACAGAAATGCACCCACACAGTATAGACATTTTAACTTCTTTTCCTTTTTTTTGTTTTGTTTCCAAAAGCCCTAATTTGAAGACTTCTGTTCTTCATGGATTTATGGAATATAAAGAAATACCTTGTAGGAAGTATTACTGACTGAGCAGAGATTGAAGACCAGAAACATTAAGACAGGTAAGTTATTTCCATTACAATATTCTGTCTAGTGAGTCTTAATTTTAGATATGTTCCAAATTACACCTTTCCACTGTGATGGAATTCAGTCTTCAGAAAGTTCTTTAAGAGAAGCGAGAGTTAGAGATGGGAAAACTAGAGGACAAAGAGGGAGCAATGTGAAAGTGAAGGGTACACAGCTATTAAGTAGAAATAAAATTCAAACCCATATCCTAGCTCCCAAATCCTGTGTTCTTTGTGCTAGAAAGAAATATAAAGTTGAGTAATGATGAATCACAGCTTTCCAATGATATTATTGCTCAATGTGTAACCCTCTTTGTTTTGTCTGCTACCAAATTACTTTTTCTTGATTTGAGGCCGACCAACCAGGACCTTGATTCTCGGTGTGTTATATTTGGGGTATGTTTGTCCCACACCACACCACCCCTGTGGTTAGTAGTCTTGGGCCTGACCAACAAAAACAATGCTGATCAATCCAAAGGCATGATGCCAAATCCAGGCATTAAGTCCCAGTTCCTAGATTCTGCCTCGACGTTTGCAAAGGAAAAGTTCTCATGATTCTGTGGACCCAGCAGCCTGCACCAGGAAGAACTTTCTCAGCCACAGGGATGCCCCAAGAATGAAGCCAATACTGAGGAAGTAAAGCCAAGAAGAAAACCCAAGCCCAGAAGACCTCATCTGCATTCCCAGCGGCATTTAATGTTTGCAACAAAACATACACTCCAGAGTTTTCAATTATGTAAGGAAGTAAAGTAAGGTCCTTTGTTTTGCCATTAGCCTAATTCGAGCTAGATTTTCTGTTATTTAAATAGAAACAATCTTGGTTAATAAAGTTTACAGAAAATAAAAATGTGAGGTGACTATGATGTAATAAATAATGATTAAATGAGAACTCAGGCAGTGAAGAACAGTATGTAGCACAGCATCAATAATTTCAGAGGTCAAGCACTATGAGTTTGGGAAGATCTGGGATTTTTTTTTTCCCCCTCTAGAGATATTTGTGGATAAACATTGATTGAATGTACTGGAGTCATTATGGTTTATTTGTTTTGCCTTAATATCACTTCATCCTCTAAAACGGGAGTCCAGTTACTATGTTTCGTAGGGTACTCCTTGCAGAAAATATAGTTACACTATCGCTTTGTAGAAGTTTATGAGAAATAGGCTCACTTCACAATATCAAGAACCTTTGTCTGGGCACCTAGCATTCATGAACATGCCTTATGTTAGTATCTGAAACGTTTTGATTGCTCATAGAATTCTTGGGAAAATAAAAATAGATCAGAAAATATGTAGGATAGTTTCATTTAAGTGATTAAAATTATACCTGATCAATATTCCACAAAGAAAAAAGATAGGAAAAAATGAAGATATTAAAAATTAAACCAGTATCACCAGAATAAAACTATCAGCTGCATTCATAGATCAGCATAATACCATGAACAAGAATTACATTTACAAATAATTTCAATTTATACTCTAAATTCTATACATCTCTGACTATGGTTTTACTTGTACTCTTGAAATACCGAGTATGTAAGAACCTGCCAAGTCAGAGAATTAAAAAGTCTTAATTATCCACTGGGAGTAATTAAATTTATGTGATGCTATCAACAGTCAGTGATTATCCATCTTACTGGCTCACTGTACCCTTCCCATCCTCTGCCCATCCAATTTATCGAAGCACAATCTTTTTTTTTTTTTTTTTTTTTTTTTTGGTGCTGGGCAGCGAACTCAGAGCCTTGTGCTTGCAAGGCAAGCACTCTAACCACTGAGTTAAATCCCCAGCCCTATCACAGCACAATCCTAATCACTGCATCTCCCAAGTACTTAGCTCTTGTTTAGATGATTAACTTGTATAAACCTAGAAGTCTTTTCTAAATACATTAGAAAATAATATATGCAAAATTTGGATATAGGGAATAAACACATCAGGGGTACTGCTACAATAAATTTTTAGTAACTATTTTTGGTCAAATATGAGGTAATTTTTAGCATACAAATGAAGACCTAGGCAGTCTGTTAAGACAAACATTCACTATGTCTTATAACTTCTTAGTTGTATGAATTCATTTGAAGTTACCATTTGTAGTCACTTATTTCTCCCTACATTCAGTTTAAGCAAAGACTGTAACAGATCTGTGATAATACATATATCTTTGCTGTAATTATCAATACATTTCCACCAGATCTATCTTGTTGAAGTAAAATGTTTCATGAAAGTAAAAATTCTGAGATGATAGCAAACGAATATGAAATGTACATGATACCGAGAAAAGTGAAAGTAAAAATTTAGTCAATAAATGCATATATTTATACATGGAGCTATAAATATATAAAATTCTAAAACATAAATGTCAATGTGAACACGTTGGTTTAAAAGATGTCAAAAGATATTATAAACATATTACAGCAATGGAATTACTTATTTATGAATAGCTGGGTCAAAAAAAAAATATGGCCCAGAAAGAGATCCTCTTTGAGAGGCATCTCTCAAAGAGAAATTAAGACAGGCAACATTTCAAATCATGGATCAGATGTTAGGAATAACTTGTTCTCCGAGTACTTAGTATGTCTAACTACTCAGAGAACAAAACACTCTATCTGTACCTCACTCTTTTCTCCTCTTTTCTCTAAATATCAAAAGAAGAAAGTACAGTTACATGTCTCTATTATCTTGAGATAGAGGGACTTTTCTAGTATGACAGAATCTGGAAACCAGAAAGTAAAAAACTGATTGATAGCCTATCAAAAAAAGCTTCGGAATTACACATATCAAGCACTGAAGGTTGTGCAATAATTTTTTAAAACATACATAAATAAGGTTAAATACAAAGTGGCAACATCTTTACAAATATGTAATGAGTTTAATAAGTATAATGTATTAAATAACTTTTAAACTACAGGGAAGGACAGCACAAGTAGTTTGTATAAAATAGGCAAAGAACTTTGATTAGTATTATTTGAAAGGGAAAATAGTTGCTAAGGAATACTAACAATAAAAGAAATACAAGTATTAAAACAAGTCACCTTATGTGCATTTTTGATTGACAAATATTAAAAACACTGATTAAGGCTGGTATTATTAAAAGGGTTTCTTATGCTGTTGTTAATAAAATGATACAATGTTCCTAAGAGTCTAAAAGTTTTAAAATTACATGCTTTCTGACTGAGCAATTACACTGGAAGTAGGTTCTAGAGTTAAAAAATCAGCAGCATTGTAGTTCTGAGCTGTGCCTTGTACATAAACAGCCTCATCGCATCCATTAGGAGACTGATTACCACAAGGAGCACCCATAAGATCAGCAGCTTTGTATCAAAATAAAATGATATCGAGATATCTCTTCAGACTATGAGGAGGCAAAACTGCAGATCTGTTTCTGCATACACATGTATAAAAAGATGTTTGGAAGACTGTTTACTAAAATGTAAATAAACACAGGGGTGGGGTGACAGAGCAGTGATAGAGCACTTTTTTAAACACATGCAAGGCCTTTGGTTTGATCCCCAGCATTGCACTTAATTAAACAATGGTTTTCTTAGCTTGGTGAGATTGGGGATGGTTCATAATAATACTTTCTCACAAAATGCTAGTGTAACAAGGATTTTTTAGAATAGACAATTTTTTTATAATTGTAAATAAATAGTAGTTTGAAAACTAGGAAAATTAAATCATTATAGAAAGAAACAAGTTGCTTACCGCCACCTGCAAGTTGACAACTATGCATTAATGCATGTTAATGGGACCATTTAAGCTTACGGTATGTCTATTATTTGTAAGGACTCTAAATGAACTCGAAATGTGCCCCCTTCAATGTTGCATGTCATATGTGACAGTTCTTCAACACTTAAAAAGCCCCCACGTAAGTTAAAAAAATAATTGTTCTCACTAAATCTGTTGCTCATAGGTGAAAGAAGCCTGAACAGAAATTAAGGTGATCTAGAAATTAATTAGGAACCTCAGAGCCAGTAAAAATCCTCATATACTGTTTGGAGATGCCTGTTCCCTTATTCCCAGTTATCTTTCCTCATGGACTGCGAGCAGAGCGGAGCCATTTCTGGGTTTGAGGCAAGAGTCTGTGAATGTGTGCGCTCATGTATGCGCTGCCTAATAGTAGGCTGGAGCATGCAGAAGAAAGGGGTTCATTTAACACCCAGAGAAAGCGGACAGTGGGAAACCTCAATTCTTCCTCCTGTTATGCCTCATCCATGCTTCAGAGATGAGACCATGCAGACACACTGATAAAGCCTGCATGTTAGGAAATGGTTGCCCTATTTACATCCCTGGATCCCAGAGGAATGTTTAGCAGCTTGTGTCAATGAACATTAAGACATCTGCTGTCACCTGAGAGAGTTCCAGGAAAGGGACACACCTGCAGATCAGCTACTAAAACTGTGCCACCAAACTATCAGATAAAAACACCACAGTCATGTATCATCATGTCCTAAAATACTATCTAATCCTACAGTTTCCTCTGAGAAGAATATAATTTATGCTCGGGCAATACAAATGCAATATATGCCTAGTACTGTCCAAAGTGCACACAAAATAGAAAACAATTATTAGCAATGCATGTCTTTTTGTTTTACTTTGTTTTTATTTTGCATGGAGATATCTGTGTGGCTTCTCAAAAACAGAAGCCAGATAGCACTGTGAGAGTCACATTTCACATCTGGTGCCTGACACTCTCATTTCTCCACTGCAGTAAACGAGGCTGCAATGTGTTCAAAGCATTCTGTAGCTTTTCTAATGCAAGTGTCTTCAGATGGTAAGTGAATATTACTTTTGGAGTGGGGAACGAAGTGGAAATTGATATTGATTCAGAGTTCCATCTCGTCCCTGAGTTGCAAGACATGTTCCTAGAAAGTTTGGTGTCTCACTTGTTCTTTCCCCACTTGTGACCCCCTAATGCTCCTTCTCACAGTGGGGGTCTAGGAGTTACTGTGACAGAGGTGCTCTGTGGGTAAAGGGGCCAAAAGAGTGTCACAGAACTGTAGGAAGGCCCAGCATTGAAGGCATTATTAAAGCCAAAAGCCAACACAAAATCCACATCTGTCCTTATACCCCGCCCCCCAAATTCTTCCCTTTCAGGGATAAGTCTATTTTGTAAAGCTATTGTAAAGTCTCATGTTTCAAACTAGTCCTTCGACTGTAAATATAAATGAACAACCAAGATTCCTAAGACATATGTGAATAACCAACATCAATGTCTGAATAGAAA
This sequence comes from Hystrix cristata, assembly GCA_004026905.1. NCBI lineage: Eukaryota > Metazoa > Chordata > Mammalia > Rodentia > Hystricidae > Hystrix > Hystrix cristata. The sequence continues at coordinate 110,363 of PVJO010003293.1, read as the reverse complement.
AAGGTGCAGATGAACACACATAATGTAAATGCAGAAGAAAATTCACAGAATTTAAAGCTCATTCTCAAAGATTAAACATTTTTGGCAGGGCAGTGCTGGGGATGAATCAGGTGAATCACACATGCTAGGCCAGCACTCTATTACTCAGCTACACCTCCAGCCACACACCCACTTTAAAAAGAACTGCTACTTCTGTCTACTTACTAATGTTTCCCTACTTTTTTTTTCTTTTGGAATGGAGACAATTAGAAAATAGAAAAAAATTACTAGACTTAGGAAAATACAGGTATTTACAAACACTCTGTAAACATTTTAAAAAGTAGAATAGAATTGGATGTGGCTCAGAGGCAGAGCACTTTCCTAGAATGCTCGTGGCCCTGGGTTTGACTCCTAGGACAGACTCAAAAATTCATCACTATAGAAAAAACAGAATAGAAATGGCCAAAAAATATATGCAAGAGGGGCTGAGGATTTAGCTCAGTGGTTAAAGTGCTTGCCTAGCAAGCACAAGGCCCTGAATTTGATCCCCGGCATCACAAAATAAATAAATAAATAGATAGATCGATAAATAGATAAATAAATAAATAAGCAAGATTTGGACAACAAAAACATTTCAAAGGGGAAAGGAGATAAAAATATGAGCGGAAAATAGATGTAGACAGAACAAATATAGAAGATACATCTAAGCCTGACGATATCACCAAAAAAAAGAACAGAAAGAAAGGCATAGAAACAATATAAATCTTTTTCACTGAAGAAATGTGTAAGCCTTAAAAATCTGCCCACTAATTATATAGCATGAATTACAATAAATTTATTATAGCCTTATAATAACAAATGATATGATACTAAGAATAATGATGATGATAAATATATTGTTAAATTCCTGTAAAAATATGTAAGTCTAGGATAAATAATTAAGGTTTACAGAAAAACAAATAAAAGAAGACATAAACACAGCTTCCCTAATAAAAGTACACATTAAGTGTGATGGTTTAATAATCTGCTAACTTCGTCAGTGTGAACTACATTTCTCAGAACTCCTTCACTTCTCTTTTCCAGGCTAGAGTAGGTCACAAGGCCAATTTTCTCAGATTTGCAAAAGGAAAGGGAAGCAGCAGTCATTTTGAAGTTTATTTCCATTGCTGCTAATCAGATTGGCCTCTGCGGCATTAAGCAGCAGCGCCCACAAGTGTTCCACCTTCCCATTTATCCTCCTTTAACTTCTTGCAGTCCTGGACCAAGCTGTTTGTTTTAACTCTCACACAAACACCACCTTCTGCAGGATATCCTCCTAACCAAGGTCAGAGACAAGAGACAAGGGCTTCAGTTCATCATCACACGGTCCCAACTGCAGTGAATAGTTCCCATCTGCTTGTGAGACCTCTTTTTGACTGTCTTGCCTGCAGGCTCCAGGCCTTAGTATCAAATGCAGAGACAGGCATCCTGAGAGAGTCTGGATTAAACAGTTAAAGCAATTGTAACAAATTCTTATCTCACACTGGTCCTGCTTCTATCTTCGATCCCCACTGAAGCCAAGATGGCCTCATCAGAGTAATACTTTTAGCCTGCCACATGCAGGAAAATCATTTTAAATTCTACACTCAATTCTATAGAAATTGAGTATACAAACTGAGTATACGAAATTCTCTACTCAAACTGTCACTTCAGTTTGAAGGAAAAATAAAATCATTTTTAAACACAACAAAACCTGAAAAATATTTATCATCTCAGTACTTTTGGAAAATAACCCACACAAAATTACATATAAATCCAATAAAAAGGAAATAGAATTACACATAAGTTCAAGTCTAGTATTACAATCACATAGTAGGTGTAGACAGCCCCAAAACAGAATTCATCATTAAACGATCAAAATCCATGAAACAAGCTAGACGTGGTCGACCTCACCTGTAACACCAGCATTCTGGGAGGCTGAGACAGCAAGATCAGGAGTTTGAGCCCAGCCTGAGCAAATGAACAATTTAGAGAGACCTATCTCAAAATCTTAAAAAAAAAAAAAATTTGTTTTCAGTGTTTGAGATATATGTAATTCAGTACAGAGTTCCTGGGTTCAATACCCAGTACTACAAATTAAGTTGAGGAAATAATATTATATAACAATAAAACACAAGTTGCCAATAAACATATACGTCTAAGGCATGCATGATTATTGTCAATGTTGACATTTCTTACAGAAGTTATGAAATTTTAAAACGTGTGCTCACATAGATAAAATCTATCTCAGTACAGAGGCATTAATTTAAATAAAGTCTGATACAGAAAAAAACAAGAAAGAAATGTAAACACCATCTTTGGTTAAATGAAAGCAAAAAAGGAAACTCCGGGAAAAGAATAAAGAGTCGTGTTTTATAGATGAAACAAGGTAACTGTCATATGATATGCATCAATTAGCAGGATATCCGTAACAGTTTTCTGAAGAACCTACAGCATCCATACATTAGTGAGCAAACAGCAGACGCTTGAACAGACTGCTGAGAATATGAAGTTGAATGTGATTTGTAATTTTAGGTAATTTATAATGTGCAATAAGTACAATAATTATTAGACGAGTCATTATTTTGTTATGGGTAGAAATTTTCCCTTTAAATCAACTTTCCCTATTTTTCAATCTAGATTTACATATGAAAGTTTATTCTTATCTTAAAAATGAAAGTCAGCATAATAAGGTAAGGGATTCACCAGCATTGATGATTGTATCTCTACTTCCTGAAATTGTACCTATTACATAGTCAATGCTCAAAAGATAATTCTTGAATTTTTAAAAATCAGGAAAATTAAGTTTGGTGTTTGGACATCAGAGGCGCATTTTGATTTTTAGGAGGAAACTGATCAATTATTATTAATGAACATAAACTCCTGACCATAAAGAAACACACAAATAAAGTTATAATATCAATGTTAACTTCTTAATATAGCTTTTCTTTTATTTGAACTTTAGAGTAAACTGTTGTATTTTTAAAACAAAATACAACATTTGAAGTTTAACAAGTCCATTGTTCATTTCTTTTTTTGGTTCTGTTAAATACATATAAATAAAATATAACTTTTCAAATAAAAATGTCAATATTTATTTCTGGTGAGCTGAGCAAAAACCTATTTTCTTCATATAATATAGAACTTTTTTGTTTTCCAAATCTTTTTACCAACACGTCTCAATTTTTTGAAACTGAAAGTAAGATTAAATCCAAGTTTTAAAAGAGCATGAGGAACTTCTAAATATTACGGAAACATATTTGTATTACTGAGAGTAAATACAAATATAATAAGTAAATTAAAGTATGGAATTCCAATTAAAAAATACCTCCTTGTGGGTCTATGTGAATATCTGCATGTATCTTTTCTGGAGAGATACCAAGTTACTTTTGGGGGGAGTGTTGGGGATGGAGCTCAGGGCCTTGTGTTTGCTAGCTAAATCCGCAAATCCCACAAGAAGTTACTTTTGCGTTCATGTCAAAGTGGAGACTGTGGTTGGAGGAATGAAAGGAAAAGATGAATTTACCCTGTACTATTTTTAATTTATTTTTAATGATCATAACTTCAATTTTAACTCCAAGAAGTTTAAAGTGAAAGTTTTTGCCTTTTAGAACAACCTCCCAGCAATTCTATTCTTTTTCTCTATTATGATTCTTCCTGGGAAGTGATTTGGCTATTAATTTTCCAACAGTAGAAACAAACACTCCGTTGGTTGAACCCTCCATCCCTGCTAGTGTTCCTTTATTCCCTTCATATCAAAAATTGTCAAAAGATTTTTTTCTTAATTTTCTTCCATTTTTCCATGAAGCTTCTGGAATCATGGTCTTGTCATGTTCTCCACACCTCCATCCAATTGCTCTTGTCAACTTTAACAGTGATCTTCAAGTTAATATAACTTAGGGACAATTTCCCAACAGCAACAATTCTCCAGCAACATTCAGCACTTACACCATTGATCTCTTCAGTCTCCTTTACTGGTTACTTTTCGTTCCCCTAATTTCTTAGCTTTGGCTTAGTCCCTAGACTCTTCCCTAGATATGTGAATCTTTCAGTGATCTCATCCACCATCATGTTTCATAAATCTGTCTCCCAAAGCTATACCTCTAGTCATCCCAGGGTAACTTCTCTAAGAAAATTTACAAATTCCACCAATCACACTCTCAAAATGTATTCAAAATCTAACCACTGTCAGTAACACTTGGGTCTAAGTCACCATCATTACTCCCCTTGACAGGTCTAATAGCCTAATTGGCATCCTTGCCTGGACCCTTCTGCTTGTGGTCTATTAGCCACTCAACAGCCACGTGAATCAGATCAGTCCAGTCTTCTGAGTAAAGCCTACACTGGCTGCCAATTCCACTCGCAGTAAAAATCACAAGTCAGAGAGCTCTAAATAATTAGCTTCTTCCTGGCCACTTTTCTGGCCTCCTGTCTTCCTTTTCTCCTCCTGGCTTTTTCCACTCTTGCTTTACTGCCCTTTGCTGTTCACTGAATACAACGGGCTCTTTATTATTGATAACTTTTTTTATTTCTCACACAGAAGCATCACTCACTCCCTCTCTTCCCCTCTTTGTTTAAATATCACTTTCTTAGAAAGAGCTTCACTGCTCAACATAACTAAGATTGAACTCTTCCTTTCACTTTATTCCTGTCTTTCATATTCTCCCATTTTTATTCATATTTCTCCACAGCCTTTATCATCACTGACATCATGTAACTTTCATCAGTTTTGTGGATAGTCTCTTTTCTTTTCTTTCACCTTGAAAGAAAGATTCAAGGTGGTTGAAGATTACTGTATTCCTGTATCTACAACAGGGGCTTAGAATATGGTTGGGTGCTCATTAAATAGTTGTTAAATTTTAACGAACACACCAGGAAAGAACTGGCCAATTGTGCCAGAAAGAACCAGAAGCAAGCACAGAAAGCTAAGGAGATCCAGACCCGATTGCCTGAGACCTGGGAAGGGAAATATAAGAGCAGCTTTGCAAAAAGAACCTGGGGCGGTTGGAATAATGCCCATCATGAATATCACTGGGTCACTCGTGATGCAGTGCTGGGTGGCACGATTCTGTTAGCGTCAGTACCAGGATGATTTTAATATTACTACAGGAATTACAAGAAACGTTACAGATTCCAATTGTAAAAAGGTTTTCATTCCTTTTGTCCATGATGAGAATTGCAAAGAATTTCACACCGAACAAAGAGATATATCCTTTATGTACTCTTAGTCCCATTTCCTCACCAAAGTGATTTCTAGAGCTTCAATATTTTTGCCACATCACCCAGACTATCACTGTCTTCTTCACCGGTGTATCTGGTCTCCCGCTTGCTTGCAACAGCTCTTTTATGTTTCCTTCCCACATACAATTGCTCAGCAATTCTCATCCTTCCTCACATTCCCATATCAAATCAACCACACCTCCGCTGATCTACAGTCACAAGTGTGAATGTATTTCCTCTGATGATTTCATTATTGCTCTTTTCCAACAGGTCCCTTCTATTTCTCTTACTATTTCCTCTTACAGTAAAGCCGTCCTCTTACTATTTCTTATAAACCATCCATCTCTAGATTGCTAAGGCAGAATAAAGTGCAAGATGGTGAACTTATTCCCTCTACTGAACATAGAGTTGGTAATAAATTTTGAAAATTTCACTTTCCACATGGGTATGTCTTAATGCACAGTAGTTGCATACACTAGACCACACAAAGCTATCCTATAATTGCTAGTTGAATTGTGCAACTCAAATAATAGATGACACAGAAATTACATACCATAAAATTGCCAATTGAAGAAAAAAAAAGAATACAGGAAGGAAGGAAACAAAACAGGGCGAAAGGGGGGGTGGAGGGAGGGAAGCTTCTAAGGTTTCATAATCTTAGGAAATTACAAAATAACTTGCCAGGGTACAGTTCTTCATTACAGCTGATTAAATGACACTGCTGTAATAAGTATGGATATTTTGTACGAGTAAATTAACTTTCTATTCCTTTCTTTTGGTTTTGAATCTTGCGGAGGGCGGGGGCTAGGAATAAGAAGCAATTAAAATAGCATTAGGTTTTTAAATGCTGAGTATAATGAAATTCCTATTTGATTTCCCTTAGCACATGAGATGTAGAGGAAGAATTCCGTGTGTGAAACAGACTTCTGTGAAGTCATAATCAACCTTTATCTGTTCTCATTCATTCCATAAAGTAGATCAAATATTTTCATCAGCCATGTAACAGCAAGACTTAGCAACATGCCTGTAAGGAATATTTTCAATATTTTATCCCCCAACTAAGAAAACTGATGGAGCAGACTCCTTATAATATCATATTTTATGGTATAAAAGCACTTTCTCAAAAATATAACAAATTTATATGGAAAGAGAGTTTAAAACACTTATCTATCACTCACTTATACCAAATCAATATCCTGCAACTGAATAGAGAAAAAACGTGAAACAAGAGCAACTATTTAAAGATTAAACTCTGTATGATATTTAACATCCAGGTAAGGCTACAAGTTTAGGTGTTTTTAAAACTGTGACAGCAGTGCGTTGTTGTTTTTCAATGAAATACAAATTTCCCCAGATCTTTATATAGCTTAAGAAAGAAGCTGACACGTGTACTTAGGTTTTGTTATAACCTTGCCTTCTGATCATCAAAACTTGAATACGACCTCTCAATAGCATAAAATAAAATCAATAGCTCTTACAGTTCATCATATATTTATTCATGTTTAAATAAAGACTATACAAAATTAGTTTGGTAAAAGTCACTACAGAATATTATTTGCACTAGGCACTTTGGGTTCGGTCCAAGACATAAGAGGAGAAATGATATATCTTCTCAACTTGAAGGTCAGGCATTGAGTCAGCCATAATGGTGTCTTTGCTTTCAATTTAGAAATTGTTATATTTATAGAATGACGGCTTGATGATCACTTTACTGCTTTAAAAAATGACATTGGGGTGATTTTACCTGAAACTTTGGCTTTAAAAAAACTCTCACATCTGCCCAAATGGAACTCAGTGTGCTTACCTCTAACGTATGGGGAATGTTGGGAGAAGCATGAGAGGAAACGGGGAGGAGGGTCATCCCAACTGCTATGTTCTGATGTCCCCTCCAACCTTCACTGTATAAATTTTGGAAAAGACAATAAATCTAAAGGAAGATGCCTGAAATTCACTACTAAAATCAACAAGAATTTTTAAAAGCATCACTGAAGACAAAAATAGAAAATGCAAAGCGACAATCATGAGCCGAATACTTGAATGTGTGACGCCATTTGTAAGATCTCAGTTTGAAGATGTGGTTTTGGTTGAGGAAAGAATGTGTGTATTAGCATGGGCCAGTGGATGAGCTAGGAAGCCATGACATCCGAGCGTTGCCAGTCAGCGGAGCATTCTCCAAGGCATAAGGTACCAAACCAGACGGAGGCCAAGAGCTAGGAACTTCATTCTGCTCCCTGCCATTCACACCTCTGTGTAGTCACTATTTCCAGTCGCAATATTAAGAGAGTCGGGGAGGTTCTTCAGAATATCTGCAATTTATCCAGTTCTACATACAGAGGATTTGTTTGTATAAACTACCACATAACAGTCAGTTATCATACCAATACTACCTAACCATTACTAAATATGAGATGCACAAAATGATTTAAAATTCTACCAGGTAATAAGACTTTACAGTCTGTAGTAACTACATTTTTCTCAGTACCAGAATCAGAATGAAAGAGGGATGGTTTTTACAGCATTTGTAATAGATAATTACTGTCTTAGTTACTTTCTTATTGCTGGGAGCAAATACCTGACTCCCACAAGTTAAAGGAGGAAGGGTTTACTTTAGCTCACAATTTGTAGAGGTTTCAGACTATAGCCAGCTGCCTCTAACACAGAGGAACATGGCAGAGGACGCTGAGTCATGACACGGTAGGCAGAAAGCTGAGTACACACACTCAAGTCAGGACCATACACACTTATAGTATATTGCCCACAGTGACCCACTTGTCCCACCAGGCTTCACCTCCCAACATCACACCCAGCCATAAACCCATAAGTGAACTAATCAATACCACACTCCCATGATCCAGTCACCTTCCAGAAGCATATGAGGCTTTGGGGGCAGAGACATAGCAAGATATATCCATAACAGTTACCGAGTGTCAATAGCCTTCTATTGGAGCCTTATTAACTCATACAATAGCACCAAACCGCATGAGATTCCTCTATTACATAAAAAGGTCTATGTTAGTTTTTGCAGGAATTCGGTCAGTGTAATCAAGAAAGCAAGACCATATGATTTTTAAAAAATAATTGAAACAAAAAAAATAATCCTTAATTATAACTGAATTAAGCTGAAGAAAACCATTTGAAAATTTTAGTTGAACCCAATACAAACAACATATAATTTTCTTTATAAGAGCATTTGGGTCCCTAGAGAGCATACATAATAAATTTGATATGGGATGTTCAAAGTAAAAAGAAAGGCACTTTCAAGCCAAATGGACTTTCCCCTGAAGAATCTTGATCCATTTACAAGGGTGGGGAGATGGAAAACTGACTTTTGACCTTCTGGGTTAATCTGCTGTATCACTATTCAGTGAGAACCAGGCGACAGGCACCGTCAACAGGAATTCGAAGGAACTCAATCTTCACTGAATGGAAGTGTTCAGATTATGTAGGATATGGATTTACAAAACCTAATCTATCTCAGCCAACCAAAGATAAATACTTGAGAGCCTCAGATATTAACGGAAGCAAATTAGTCATCATGAACCTCATCTTTTAAAAAAATATAATTAGGGAAATTCCACTAACTAAAGACTTTCTCATTTCAATAGGGCAAAATGTTCTAAAGCTGACATGTGTGCTGGGGGCACGTTATGTGCATCAAAGTTCAAAATTCTCCCAGAAATATGTAAGGAGAACAGGTGGGAAGAAAGGAATGGGTGTATTTGGGTATTAAATATATTTTAGAGGGAGAGAGTAGGAATCTGTCACTCTAATACAGTGCCATGAAATCAGCAAAATAGGAAAGTATTTATTTACCTGACAAGTTAAATTGTTCATTTAGACTGTCTTTACCATTTGTTGTGTTGCTGTTTTAAATGGAAGAGACTCTTGTTATCTATTATGATTCCAGCGAGATTATGTGAAGAAAATAGAGCCAGTTAAAAGTTCACCTAAGAAACTACCAAAAATACATGAGCAAATACCAGCAGAGATACTAAAGGGAAGGGAAAATTACACATGAAAGTACTATGCTTAGAATTATTCAATATCAGGGTAGGCTAATGTATTAGTCATCTATTTAAAACTTTCCACAGGAAAAGTTTCTTTTTTTTTTTTTAAAGTCAACATTAATTAAAATATTGTGACTACAGCAAAGATAAGCATTGATGCACTGATTTTCCTGGTATTTACCGTGTGCCCAGAGTGAGTTAGACATTACTATATGGTGTACAAAATAAATGAAACATAGTTTCCACCCACAGGGAATTTAAACCATTAGGATACAGAGATAAGTTAAGCAACAATTACAATTTAGCACTAAAAGAGCCTGAAGGAAGAATGCCATGAAAGAGCCGAAAAACTCGCGCCCAGAAAGCATCATGAAGACTTGAGGCAAAGCACAGGCAGCAAGTTACCTTCTGGAGAAAATAAAGGGTAAAAGTGAATTAGGTACTGGACACACAGGACAGGCGAGGTAAAAAATAAAACCGGAAGCCAGATCATCATGGCATTATTTCACACTTTAAAAGTGCATATAGATACATCAAATTACATATGTTTGGGTGTACCAATATATTATTTTCAGCATGATCATTTAGAAATACCAGGCACAGAGTTGGAAAGTAATATAATAGTCCAGATGAGACGATGTGGCTGGCACAGTTTGAACCACTAAGGCGAATGAGAAGAGATTTGAGACAGATTGTCTAGAATCTTCTGTGTAATAGACTACAGTATTTTAAGAACTATGACGAATACAATAATTCCGCAGTGATATCATTCTCTTGAATATGAAATACAGGAATAACAAATTGAGAATATTAAGATGTATATCACTTAAGGGTTTAAAATTGCAGTCAAGAGAACCAATCAACTATGGATTGTTTAGCAAAAACACATACAGTGATAGAATAGTAGAGATAGACAGGAGGTAGGAAGGGGCAGGTAGAGGGGAGGAGAAGAAAAAAGAGGGTTATAAGATATTCCACAAAACAGGAGAAAAATGACTACAGGCTGCGAACGAAAACAAAGGCAGTTCTTGAATATGAGTAGCAGAGAGGGTTAATTAAAAGCAGAACCTTGACTCAGTATTTAAAATCCAGAAGACAAGAGTTTTAAGCAGTAGCTGTGAAATCATGCAGGCCATGCCTTGGAAAGGAGAAAGCACATAATTTGATTCTACCAAGAAAGAAGACTCATTAGTTAGTGCGTGTTACTGGGTGGAGACAGGGAGTATTGGTGTGTGGATCTGACCTATTCAATCAAATAACTCAGAAGCAGGTTATAGGGAGGTCAAAGAAGAATAGGGGTAGAAGGGTCTAGAGCAATTAGGGATAACTGAAATGAGACAATTTCTTAAAGGGGAAAAGTCTTTAAGCCCATCAAACAGTTACAGCATTAGGGGGAAAATAGACTAAAATGGAAAAATATAAATCCATAGCGCGAATAATGGAAACAAAATTATTTTTTCTGGGAATGTAAGAAAGAAGAACTACTTATTAAATACCAACCACACTCAGCACAGATTAGGGTTGTTAAAATTATACCAGTACAGATGAAACTTAGCAGGTTCTACAACATAAACACAGAATAAATACCACTCTATGTGGAGTATAATTATACCCTACACATTACTCCAAAATGTAAACTTCCCAGGAAGTTGCTGATAAGGTGGCATATTACTCAAAATTTCATTCTGCACAAGTGCTTCGGAATTTAATTATGAGTTTGTAGCTTTGCAACTGTCACATTACCATTCACCACCCAACTGTAAATTCTCAAGTGCTTTGGATCCACACATTGAAACAAATGATTCTTTAAAAAAAAAAAAGTTTAGCACCACAGTAGATTAAAAAGCATTTGTAATTTGTAATTAGTTAACAGATGAACACACACTTAACCAATTAGTTCACGTGATTAATAAAGTGCACATGCTGCAAGAAATGTTATTCATGTGGGAAGTATTCTGAATAATCCTGAAAATGAAAAGACATTTTCAGATCAGATCGACTTGATCATAAGAAAATGAAGCTGATGGTGCACTCCTGGGTCTAAAATGGAAATTTTCAGCCTTGGCACTATTGATATCCACAGCCATGCCAGGGCTCTGCTCTCCTTTGTGACCATACAAATGCCTCCAGCTGTTGCCAACTGTCCCCTGGTATTGGTGGAGAATTTACTTTTGATTTGAAAATATCTCTTCAGAAAAAGAGAAACAGTACTTTGGGTCACAATCTCAGAGGTCAGGAACAAAATTCTCCCACTATAGTATACATCCATAGCATGGCGTTTAGTAAATTATTTAAGCTTAATCCATGATATCAGCATCAGAAAGTCAGGTTGTGTGATATTTTAACATTACCTCACTCTTCTTTCAGTAGAAATACTATACTTTTATACACTTTTGAAGCAACAGGTAAAGTAAGTACACTACAGAATAAAGCTGATACCATCTCCACTTGAGGAAATTAAACTAATAAACACTTCCTTTTGCTATTGCTTGATTTGAGCACAAAAATTTTTTATGACAGTAATTTTAATGCATTATAATTTCTGTTTTATAACACAATAAAATCATACGTGCATTTCATGTGGTTTGTTCATCATATTTCTTACCAAAGATCTGAACTTTCATACTGGCATACGAATTAATTCTTACTGAGAAAACATTCATTGAGCAACTTTCATTGAGCAACTCTGGGCAACTAGTATATATGCAATACAAGGATATTTTGGAGCACTGGAGATATGAAGATGAATAAGGCACCTTCCTGACTGTAAAACATAAAGCATAAGATACTAGCAAATGTACACTGAGAGCTTAAATGCAAGTAGAAGAAAACAATTGTTTAGAGAAGGAGGCAATCCAGAGATGAGGCTAAAAGAAAGTGTAGTATTCCCACAAGTGGAGAAAGGTAGACTACCTGAATGAAGAAGCCCAGAGATGGTGAATATTTTATGGACCATTGGCAGTACCTGGACAGTGGCTAGTGGATAGTGTTCTCCGGGAGACAGTAGTAGGAGAATTAAAACACTCTCTGGCTTTGGAAGATGTTGACACTGAATGGAAAAGAACAGCCATGGAAAATTCTTGGCAGGTAAGTGAGGCAATCGTATGGTTTATTCTACACAGATGACTCAGCCTTCAAACTTAGATGGATTTGTAAGAAATGTGCTTGGAACTAGGGAGAGCCATTGGGGGCCTATCATGATACTCGGGCAGATTTTAACAGTGGTCTTAAAGAGGAGAGACACTGTGAAGGCTGGGGAAAGGGGTTTCTGTGGACATTGAGCTATTTGACAGAAGTTCCTTCACTTGTCTTCTTCTCAGTCTTGCCCCTGAATCCTGGTATTTTCAGCTGGAGCTCAGAAAAAAAAAAAAAAAAAAAAAAAAAAAAAAAAACCTTTAAAAAAAAAGACTTTCTTCTTTCCAACTCCTGAATTCATTTTTATCTTCCATCACATCCCATACACTGCCTCCAGAATCATGCTCATTTGAATATATCCTACCGCCTAACAACTTCAATAAGATTTCACTACTGTTTTGCCTTCACATTTGCACAGAGTTGATCCTACTCTCTCTCTCTCAGTACCCTGAGCCAATGGAACTTCTTTCCCAATTTTCTTTGACAAGTATGCTCTAATATTAGCTACTCAGAATGTTTCCTCTGTCCTTGGCTCCAAAAGTATGAATTTTTAAAACCTACAATTACTTTGCTGAGACTATGTCTATTGAATTGCCAAAACCTTTCTAATTTCAAATTTCAAATACAAGTTTCCAAAATCTGTATCTATTCCAAATATGTTTCTAGAGATCATTATTCTTGCCTGTTCAAGTACTGTCTCTCTCAGTGTATGTATTTTGTAGGCCCATTTTATGTTAATAATTCATGTGAACTTTTTATGTCAATATTGTCCCATTCATGTTGATCTGAAACCAGAGTCCTTTCAATTCATCACTATTCTTTGCACTGTATATAAGACTAGCTATTAAGTACAACTGATTTTTTCCTTTAAAGTGCCTTTTATGTGTATTCCTTCTCATTCATTTCCAACATTACTATTCTAGTACAGGCTTCCAAAACTCTGGCATAATTACAAAGACCCATGAACCATCAACCTTCCTATCTTCAGTTCTTAGTCTTCATATCCTGCTATGACGCAGATCGCCTTATGATACACCTGGTTTTGAAAAAATATCATTTTTGTTTTGTACATACCATCATGTGAATCCTTTATAACATGGAGGACCTTAAATAGATACTGTTTTGCAATATTTGCATGTTTGAATTTCACAGAGCTGAGTTTGGACCTTCCGGTACTGTTTTCCTTTTTAAGTTTTTTTCCCCTGGTACTGGGCACTGAACCCAGGGTCTTCTCATTTGAGACAGGGCCTACTAGGACACCAAATCTCCCAGGCTGGGCATAAACTTGTAGTCCTTCTGCCTCAGCCTCCCAGAGTGCTAGAATTACCGGTGTGCAGCACTACACTCAGCTCTGTGAGCTTTTATGATCCCCACTTCAAGTGTTGGCTCCTTTTTGTTGATCTCTTGCTGCTGCCTCAAAGGAGTGTTGTTGTTTTTGTTTTCTTTAAAAATGCAAATGAAAATGCATGAACTTTCCTGCCTCGCGGGGTTAAGCAGAAACAAATACTGTGACCTTAGTGACACCAGGGCTAAGGGGATATGCATGGACTTGAAGACGTAGAAGTTTTGTCTCGGATGAGAGATACATAATCTTACTACTACATTTACAGAGTTTTAGTAGACTTTGAAATTCATATTAGCATTCCTGAAGGGAAGGTATTTTTGTAACAGAGAACCACGTGGCTAGAAATGTCTTGCTCAGAGCTTTGCCAATGATTCCATTCATCAATTGAAAAAGCTTTACTTCGCAGCCATACTCATCCCCAACACCCATTTCATCAGCAAAATACCTGCTAAGAATGTAACTGAGATGAAGGTGGGAGAAAGGGGTCTCTGTACTTTGGATCATAGTCATTAAGCTAAAAATGAAGGGATGGGTGAAGACAGCACTTCTGCATCTGCAGACACTTAATATTTTGTAGCTAAAGCAGCACGCCTCGGGTTGCCCAAATCCTTTAATATTTAGTTTTAATTTATCATCAATTTTTTAAAATATTTGTATTCTACCTCCAAGCAACCACACAACCATGAAAGCCACAAAGATAATCCTACCCCAAAACATCTAAAGGAAATGAAAAATACCTCTCACAGTCATTATTAACTTACATTAAAATGCAGTCTCTGCTCTGAATTCAATACTTGACTCTTCAAACCAGTGCCGCCAGCACGATAAGCTGTTCTTTTGTTACAATCTGAGAATATTTTAATTTGAGATCCACCCTACACTGCCAATTTTATTTCTACATTTAGCCTGATATTCCCTGTTTTCACATTATCGGCAACTATGTTTAAGAGAGATATTTTTAGAGTCCCTTAAAATATTAACAATTAATCATTTGGTATTGGAACTAATTAACAAAATAAACTGATAAAGAGTTATTTCCTCCAAAAGACTATTCTGGTATTGATGTTAGAATTTAAATTAAAAACCTCCCCCAACCATTCATTAATTCAAAGAATATTGGGGTGCGATCATTTTTCCTACGTAATGGAAACAGCTATTACAAATGACCTCACAAAAGTGATTAACGAGATGAGGTTTAAATAAGGTTTTGATTGTTATCTAGATCAGAGAATGCAGTATGTCGAGCTGGGAAGTTGGGTCATGTCCTCCCTTCACTAAAACCAAAGGAAAGACACTGCCAGATGTTTTTGCTCATTTAAGAAAGTGACACAGGTGGAATGGGTCCCTGGGGTTGGCTATTACTCCCGACCTCCCATTCCCTAATGAAGATGCCCACATCCCCTAGCTAATATAGATCTTTTTCCTCAAGTCTTGAAATGAATAGAGGAAAATAGTTTATTTTCCTTTCTAGTAAACCTTGCCCCCTCTTGTGACAAAAATGTTTATTTACAAACAAAAAAGATAGTAATTCGGTCGATGGCTATTACTGTACTCAGTTATAGTTAAAACCCATATATTAGTTTCATTTTCTGAATCTACTGAAATGACTTTGTGTGATCTCTGCAAATGAACATGACAGAACAAACCTGTACAACTATAAGGTTAATGAAGTTTTCTTCCATCCAGAGACTAAAAGGACAAGGAATCACAAGTGTACCCTCTTTGTCTCCTAAAACGGACACCTGACATCATCGAGAAAAGCATGACTAGCAGATTCCAGTATTCTGGATGTTGAATACTCCCCAAAGGCTCATGCGTCAAAGCCTTGGTCCCCAAATAGTGGTTGTTGGGAGATGACAGAACCTTTAGAAAACAGGAAGTTAGGTCATTGTCGGCACACCTCTGAAGGGGATATTGAGACTCCAGGACTTTCATCCCTCTCTCTCTCTCTCTCTCTCTCTTCACTTCCTGACTGCTATGAAGTTAGGTGCCGCCTCTGCCATATATTTCTCCTGCAGTGCTCTGCATCATTATAGGGTACAAAAGCAACAGGCCAGCTGACCACAGACTTTAACTTTGAAACTGAGCCAAAAGAAGTCTTCTCCCCTTTACCTCGATTACTTCAGGCAATTTGTCATAGCAATGGAACGCTAATACTAACCGACTCTTTTGACACTTTACTGACAGGTTAGCTCAGATGACTTCACTCCAAAGTGTGTGTTTTTACTGTGTTTCTACATGTTTTCTAGATGGTTGATGTGCTGATTGTAGGTTGGTATTTTTAGCTCTCATTTTCTCCCCATGAAAACAATATCACTTAAGAAGAACAATTTGCAGTCAGAAAATTAGAGTATCTACACTGACAATATGAATATTTTCCTGAATTCATTTCACTTAATTTATTCACTTTTGTTTTATATGATATGCAACTTGTGTTTATAATTTATATAATCTTGGAAAATTATATAAATTCATTCTTAATGATTTAATCACATATTAAAATTTTAGAAAGAAATTAGATTATGAAAAACAATGAAATAAAACATCTTGCTACAGTGGAAAACATACACAAATATATATTTCATATGTATTTCTATTTTTAGATACCAGGTATTATTGCTATACTATTCAGACATTAAATCACCATTTTTCCTCAACCTCTTCCTATCTAAATTTACTCCAACCTTTCTTCAACAGTAAAAGTAGTCCAAAATATACTCTGAAATTGGATTATTGCACCCATTTTTTAAATGGAAAAGCATCTTTTAAAAAGATATTCTTTGAATGCCAAGGAAACACAAAGATTCCATCAAAACTAACTAAGTCAACTATGTTTTCACTGTGAGAAAACTTAAAAAGGAAGGACAAAATTATTTGATGGGTATGTTAGTTTTTCCAACCCTGGAACTAAATACCCATTTCTCACAACTTAAAGGAATAGAGGCTTAATTTGGCTCATGATTTTAAGGGATTCAGTCCATGGTATCCCTGGCCCCAAGGCAGGACCATTATGGTAGAAGAGCATGGTGGAGCAAACCCGCTTAGTTCATGATGGTTTGGAAGCAGAGCAGGGGAAGAGCATCAAAGAGGAAGAAGTGTGGCAAAGATACACACTCCCAGGTTAGTCCTCTATGGACCAACCAGAAACTCCCAGACATGTGCTTTCCTAATCCCCTGGAGAGCCCAAGCCTGTCAAGGTGATAATTCAGCTTAACCTTCACAATGGCGATAAGAAACCTACCCACTTTGGTCTGCATGAACATGTATGAACATTATTCAGTGGTAGTGAGCCAAAAAAAAGAAGGAACTTTACAAAATTTGGGGGACATTACACAAGACAACTTCAATTTCCAGCACTTACACTGCATCCATTACAATGCAAAGGAGTTAAGCCTTTCTGCAGATAGAAGATTGTCATAAACTGATAAGTGAGATGAAGACACTGTGCAAAATAATAATGCTAATGGGAAGTCCCTCGTGTTAATTTTAAAGTCACTGTGGATAGCAAAATAAGAATCAGTTCATAGACTAATTCACACGTACAGGAATCTTCACTTTTTTCTTCTTATTTTCGTACGGAAGTTTTGCCTTTTAAAGGGCAATATCTTCAAAGCATTAGAATATGTATGTTTCTTAATTTTATTCTTTTATTTTCCATAGAAACTGAATCAACGTTCTTTCTCTATTCAGAATAAGCATAAGGAACTAGGCAGAAAAATGCTTGACTCTTCATTAGGTTGAGATAACTGGGACAACGGAACCTGAAATTCTATTTCCTTGCAGACAACAAAGATTCTGAGCTACAGCTGTAATTCTGTATGTTCCGCTTTCTCTTTTTCTTCTTTCTTAATTAGAAGACTATTACATCAATGTAACTTTATCCGTACACAAATTAAACACATCAATAGCATAACTGCAATGAAAAGAAAACAAAGAGTGTTTGTTTTTCTGCAGGTATAATGACTTACACATCCTAATAGATTCTTTCACATGAAAAAGATTTAAACACTGGACAAAGTAAATATCTCCTACATTTATTGTTAGATTGGTTCAGAAGAGAAGACTCTATAAAACCCAAAATAAAATGAAAGTATGGTACACTGTAGGGTAAGAAAGAAAGTCAACTTTCACCCTAATGCTGTCTAACAAATCGTATAGTCTCAAGTTTCCACCTTCGTGGCTGCATAACACACAGGGGTAAAAATACAGAAGCCTGCTGCACACACTTTGTAAAGGACCCACACTAGAAGCAATGACCACAAGGCTAGTCCACAGGTGTTAAGGGCAGCCTAGTCAGAAATATACTTCCCAAACAGAAGATCTCTGCACGGCCACTTGTAATTCTACAATTTAGTACCACAAGTGGAAAGATTGTCTTATGAGATTTATAACTACAAGATGACTTTCCTATGACTATATGGTCTAAGTCCATGCTCCCTCTGTGCTACAAAAAAAAAAAAAAAAAAAAAAAAAAAAAAAAAAAAAAAAAAAAAAAAAAAAAAAAAAAAAAAAAAAAAAAAAAAATCATGGAAAATTAAAGTTTTCCCAGATAGGCAGGACCTCCATAAAAATGATGAAGACCGACAAACCCTTTCTAGGAGAGCTCAGTAACAATTTGAGCCACAAGGAATTTCAGTGCTTCAGCAGCACCAGTAGAACTTCACAGTGAAATGAGAAACAGTAACAACAACAACATTATTAGTTTTCTAGGGCTACTATAACATAACAAATCACCACACAACAATGGCCAAAAACAACAGAAAATTTGTTCTGTCATAGTTTGGAGGCCCAGTGTATAAAATCAAGATGTCATCCGGGCCACACTCCCTCCAGAGGCTCTACAGGACAATCTTGCCGTGCATCTTCTAGCTTCTAGTGGGGACACAGATCTTCCCCGGTCTGGACGCATCACTCAAATGTTCCTTCTCTTTTGAGTGTCTTGTAACACTTGTGATTTGATTAAGGGCCCACTGGGATCATCTAAAAATCTCAACATGACATTCCTACATTAATTATATCCACAAAGATCGTTTTTCCAAGTCAAGCCACATGAACAGGTTGCAGGGATTCAAATGAAGCATATTTTTGTGGTCAACAAATTAACCCAAAAATATGCACGCAAAAACAAGTGCCTATTTGTAAGAACTATCAAGAAAACTTTTCTATGAAAGTAGAAAACTCTCTAGAGTATAAGACATACCCATATTTTCATGCCTGCTTCCTCCCTCCATATAATGTTCCTTTCAGGAACTAGAGTTTTAGACTTTTACAATGCATTCACTTCCACTGTCACTTAGAACATTAAATAAATCACTATTTAAAATAGATATTTACAAAGTAACACACATATACAGTATTAAAGCCCATGTCATTATGAAACAAGTAATTACCTAACAGCCCATTTTAGACTCTCACGGTCTCCTCTGATGTGTACTTCATATTTCTACAAAATATGCATATGATGCAATCAACACATTTTTTAATATTAGGAATTTTCTACTGATGTCTTCTTCAGGACAACTCTTCCCAAGCCTGGCTATCAAACTCTCAGTACTGTTGAGTCACAATGACTGAATACATGATTAAATGTTTGATATATTGTTTTTTTTTGTTTGTTTGTTTGTTTGTTTGTTTTTTGTGGTGCCGGGGATCGAACTCAGGCCCTTGTGCTTACAAGGCAAGCACTCTAATCACTGAGCTAAATCCCCAGCCCCAGATATATTGTTTATAGTAGAGCTGAAGACACATATTTGATTATACTTCTATTTATAACTTTTTTAATTTCTTAGAGTTCCTTCACATTTTATTTGTAAACCTTTCTTTGAATCTAGGCAAGTGCCCCTATACCTGTGAAATGCTTCTCATTGTAATTTTCCAGATCAAACCTGACAAGTGGTCTGTTCTCTTCATTTTTATTTTATGATCTCCCTCCTGACACTGGTCATTTGATCCCAAACAAATTGGCTGCTGTCTCAGACCTCTCCGGTCCTAGAGCTCCCTCCCTTTTTTCATTGCAATGCAACTTCTCTTAAATCAGGATAAAGGCCCACCCATAGGTTCTAGTTTGTTCATCTTCAGTGAAACATATCCTTTAGTTGCCTCTGGAGGTGGGTGCATTGAGGGTAAACTTGCAGATTTCTGTTTTCTACAAATAGTTTTATCTTACCTAATACTTGAAAGATAATTTGATATGGACTACTAGGTCAAAAATCATTCTCATTCAGCATTTGGAAGGCACTGCTCTATTTTCTTCTACTTTCTAATCCTGAGGTTGAGAAGGCAAATGATCTCAATAAATGCTTTCATTTACTTTGGAAGGTTGAAGATCATGCCAGGTCATGTGTGTTCCAAAACTTCACAGCGATAATCCTTGATGTGGCTCTCTTTTAAGCCCTGACATCTTTTAATCCAGAGACTCAAATTTTCCATGGTGGAATTTTTTTCTTATAGTATTTCTTTGGTAATTTTTCTCCTTTCTATTGTTTTTTCACTCGTCAACTCTCAGCAATTTGATGCTCAATTTCTTCTATTAATTTTCTGATTTTTACCCTACTACTACTTATTTTCTTTCATTGCAGACTTTTTTTTATTAACTATATAATGATCAGTAATTGCCCATTAATACATTACATGGAGGGACTAAAAGTAGATTGCTTTTCATTGTTTTTGATGGCATATGGTCTGGTGGATACTGTAAGAATATACAAGGTCCTGCTGTGTTCTACATCAAAGAGTGCTAAGTGTCATTATTTGTAGAACAGGTTCTCTATAGAAAATAGGGCCCAGTCTCCTGCCTGGGAATGGGGCAGTGAGGAATGTGTGTGAAAGCCGAACAGGCAGCATGCTGATGCAGATGAAAGAAAGGAACTGAAGAGTTCATGTTGCCTAAATAGATTTTCCTTTATATTCTTAATTTTCAGTCTAGCCTCTCATCTCCATAGCCCTCAGTCTACTGTCCAAAGGCCACGACTGTTCCAGTACTGTGTGTCCAGACAATAACCCTGCAGGTTCCCCCAAGAACAGGACGTGATAGGAAGCTGACTTCCCACTTCCTTCTGCAGAGCCTGGTGCATTTCTAGTTGTGCAAGTCAAACTACACTATCTTCAGCCTCCACACTCTCACTCCTGTCAACATGTGGGCATAATAGTGTCCTGCAAACTACTCATCTCCATTCAGTTTCAAAATCCATATATTGTTATTTAGATTACAGATGGCTCCTAATTTATATGAAGCTAAGTTTATTGGGCTCCTTGTTCTTTAGAATAGTTTTATAAAGGAGACGTTGCTGACATTTATTATATGTTATGGTCTCTTGTTTTCTTTGATGGCTGTGAAATAATTTTAGAGAAAAGATGGGGGTAGAAATGTCTTTCCTCCATTGTTTGAAAGTTGACAACCTATCCTACTACTTTTAAGTGCAAAATGGCCACCAACCCAACACCAGGAATTCTCTAATGTTGGTGTCTAATTTAGGAAAAATCCAAGTGGATTGCTTGACTAGCTCAAGGAACTACAAACCATCCAGTTAGAAATCCATTTAAGTTGGAATCCAAGGAAGACTCCTTCTAGGACAGAGGAAATAATTTGCATTTTATGTAATAGCTTTTTTATCTAATAGCTTTTTCTACATCCTTTAGGAACAACATTTCTGCACAAGCTAATGAACGTCTTTGTAATAAAAACCAGCCACTGGGATACTCTAGTGTTGTAAAGTTGCAAAGTCCAGGTCCAATTTTGAGTAAAATTGTTCACTACACAAAGCTACCATTTTTAAATGGACTACATTCATGTGGTAGATATTGCTCATTAAGATATTCTATAATAATTTTCCAGCAGAAAGTAGACAAAAGTCTGTTAATAAAACATCACACTATTTTGTGATATAAGGAAGTCAAATATTATAGTGAAGATATTTGCCCCTTCTTGTAATTTACATAAAGTCAAAGTACCTAGTCAGTGAGATGCCTGTTGTAAATGTTTTTCCAGGGACATAATTTCCAAAGTATAACTTCTGACACAGGAAGAGAAACTTAATTCTTTTAAAGGAACACTGTTTGCAAAACCTGTATAATGCATTTGGTCCCACATGTATTATTTTGCTGCACACATCCATTTAGTCACAAAGGGGTTAGATTTTTAGAATAAGGAACTTCTTATCAAGCCTCATATCACTGATACCTGGATTATGAATGAAACAGAAAGTGAGAATTCTGATTTTTTTTCAGTGATTTCCAGAGGTTTGGGGTATTTTCTAAATGCTGATAATGACAGGTTCTCCTATTTAAATCCAGAGGCCTATTCATAATGCCATCCAGAATTTTTTTTTTTTTTTTTGGTGCTGAGGATTGGACTCAGAGCTTTGTGCTTGCAAGGCAAGCACTCTAACCACTGAGTGAAATCCCCCAGCCTGAGAAATTTTAATAGTTCCTTTCTATGCATATTACATATAGAATGTATAGTAAATATATACATAATAATTCTGCTTAACATGTGATCATGAAAATTAACCAATCCATTCACTATCCCTTTATTCATGTTTAATCAGTACCTAAAAAGTATAATATACAACAAAATGTATAATTTGGGGTCTAACTTTGATATATCCTTCAGTCCTTGGCTTGTATTCACCTTGTATTTTTATAACATGAGCATGGGCACCTACTGAGACTAAGCGTAGGTATTTGCTTATATTACTATAGCCTTGAGGTGCACTGACTGGTCATAGTTAGAAGATGTTTCCTAGCCCTCAACATTAATACCAGGTACAAACGCACTGAGAAATATAAATAACCCAATCCAATAATATCATAACTTCCTCAAATATAAAAATTAATAACGTATTATAAGACTTAACATGATTTTAAATTACACACACATAGTAAAACATATTAAAGTCTCCCTACCTCTTGTTTGCAGCCCCTTTCCACAGGCCTCACTGGTGCCCATTATTCCCTGCCTGATTGACTCTGGCACAAGGACACAAGGACTCCACTTGTGTGGCTTCCACCTGTGATTATAAAGAACAGCAAACTAGAACTTGTTCCTGTGACAAACGTACACAGTAAATACTTGAAATATATATTATGAAATCCAAAACCATAAAGCAATAATTCGATAAAAATGGACTTGAAACCATCATAAAAATCAAGCCTTGGCAAGTATTCAGGATGACAACAGTCTACTCTACCCAGATTCATGGGAAATGCAGTAATTCATTTTTTAAAAGAATTAGAACTAAATTCTTATTTGAAAATAAACTTTAGTTCATAGAGAAAAGTAGTGACAAAAAGCAACAGGAGCACAGATCAATTTGACTCATTATGAATTTAAAGTCTTTTAAAAATAGAAAATTTCTATGCCCTACTGTAACATTGGAGAATTAAAGTTTGGGTGTCTGTACGATAAAGTGTTTGAGTGTCTATAAAGTTTCAATATCTGTAAACTGTAAACTCTCACACTTAATCTTCAGGGTCAAAAATTTTTTCTATGGTGCCTCCTAGGACTCAGAATTAATTCACAAACCTCAATAGGCCACAGAGTAACAGATAGAAGGGAATGCTGGGGACACATCTTACCTGATAGTACATCAGAGGGGAAAAGGATGGATGCACCTATGATGAAATACCAAGATTTTTATTTCATTGTTTCTTTGGGGAAACCATGTCTACAGAAGAGACCTGGTTTCTACTTTTTTTTTTTCTTTCCTAGGTTAATAAAACTATTTTTATGGCTCACAGGGCAAGCTATGGCTTGGGTTCTTAAGCCTACTCCTGGACAGTATTCCAGAAAACCCAAGTCCTAGATCTGACCACATATACTGTTCTTTTACTCAGTGTATTGTGTAGTTTTTCTTATAAGCTAATATCTCTGAGTAAGAGAGATACTTCTAAAAAATGAAACAGAAACATGCAGTAAAATTATCATTGACCTAATTCAAGTGATCTCTACAATGGAAATAACTGAGGAGTTGGAGGAAAATCAGGAAATAGCTTAAAAAAAGAGGCACGTCTAATGAAATTACCTCTTTACCTTAGCTGGACATTTACTTTGTACATGCACAAACTTATTCAGCATAATTCCAAAACACAAGCCAAAATAACAAAGGTTCAGTCTTTCAATATGGGGATAAAGGCTCTCGTGCTGTTTCCCCCTTTTCTTACTAATTTAATGTATTGAGAGATGCTTAATCTCATAGAAAAAAAAAGACATTTTGATTCTATTTTAATGTGGTACACACGTGGGTGTACGCCTTCACTTGCTTCTTACGATAATTTCCTCCCTAGCACACCAACGTAGGGAAAAGGAAAACAGAAATCAGAAACATGCTCCTCAAAATTGAAAAATATGGGCTGAGGATTTAGCTCAGTGATTAGAGTGCTTGCCTTGCAAGCACAAGGACCCAAGTTCGATCCTCAGCACCAAAAAAAAAAAAAAAGAAAAAAAAAGAAAATTGAAAGATATTTCACTAAGGAACAGAGAATTTTGTTAACTTGGACACATTTTGAACTATACATCATGTGATACGATGCAGTCATCTAATTTATACACAGTACAACTGATTCTGGGGAAAATTGTAGGGGGTCAATAATAGAAGCTAGTTCAAATATAAGTGGTTAAATTAAAGCGCAACTGAATAGTAAAGAGAATAGACAACGAAACAGTCTAATAATAAATAGTCTCTAGGATTTTACCTGATTATAACAGCGCTGGGTTCATAACAATGTCTAGTACTATTTGATTTGGTTAATTTTACCCTTGCCTCCTTTCCTTGAGAGCTCTTTTGCTGACTCAGAAATTTCAGTATTTATACATGGTACATGAGGATGACTATTGACAGTTTTCCCACAATGGCCTTGTGGTTAGTGAAGAAAAAATGGTAGTCTGGGCATGTTCCCAATGTTCATTTACATCCTCCCCAAACTGGTCATTAGATAGAAACAATGAGAGTAAAGCACAATAAAATCAATAGTCATTTGGACTTCTTCAACAACTCAAACTTTGTCTGAAGTGAGGACTCTACCCTGAAAAGGAAAAGAATTTTCATTTTCCTGAATAAATTAGCCTTTGAGTTTCACAGCTTTAAAATATAATTTTTAAAATAATCAGAGGCATTTTTACTAAAAACTTTTTAAAGTTGCTGATAAAGTTATATGTTTTTTTCTCTGGTTGCTGTTTTTTGAGACAGGTTCTTGCTGTGTAGTTCAGGCTGGCCTTGGACTTACTACATAGCCCAGGCTTCCCTCGAACTCACAATGATCTTCCTGGCTCAGCTTCTCAAGAGCTGGGATTACAGGTATGCACCACCACATCCAGCAAAATAAGATGATTCTTAAAACCATGAGCTATTTTTTTCAAATCAGTAAAACTGGAAAGTAATTGAATTGTATCCAAATACACTTAAAGCAACGTTTCAATTAAATTGAAAACTTTCACATGTTCAAAGAATATAAGGTTCTCACTCAACGGAGAAACCTCAGATACTGTTTGTACAAATAATAATTTCCAATTTGCCAGGAGGGAAGACAGAGGACCATACGTAGCTTAAAAGTTACTCATTTTCTCTCTTTATAAGAATATTTTATCCATAGAATGAAGATTTATTCTAACTGGTAGTTTCTGAAAGTATGTATATAATAAAAACTGACACTCCAATATTTTCAACTAGAATAAATGATTATTGAGGAATTATAAATTTGTTCTTAATTCTTTATTAAGAGTTTTAAGGTGATAATAGGCTAACAATCTCACCTTGTGTGTGTGTGTGTGTGTGTGTCTGTGTGCGTGTGTGTGTGTGTGTGTGTGTGTGTGTGCGCGCACGCGCCCCTCCCCCACCCTGGATAAAGACTTCATCCTGCATCTCTTTGGATCATCTTGAATGGTGATTGTAGACACAGCAGAAATTCAGTAGCTTACAATAAAATGTTTGTTTTACTTTTCCCTGTTAATTAGACATTCACATACTTCATTCTTTTTAATACATTACAGTTGGGAGGGGAAACTCTTAAGTGTTTGAAGATGTACAATATTACCTCTTCTTAATTTTTCACTAAACTACCATATGCTTTATGAAGGAAAACAGATTACGGTTTATACTCGAGTCAAATGATAATCTGAAAAAGTTTCTAATTACCGATATTTGGGGCACAATGAGACATCTTCACAGTCTCTTTCTTCAAATAAGGTATCTGGGCATTCTTGGCCTCCATTGGCAGCTTCTTGGATGATAATCCTGTATCGAGACTGTTTTATTGTGGCATTTCCTGAAGTAAAAGAAAAATGAAATTATAATACCATTTTATACAGACACAGATCAAAATCATGGCAGGAATTGGAAGAGACAGAGAAAGAGAGGAGGAGGTAAGGGAGAGATGGGGAGAGAGGGAGGTACAAGGAGAGAAAGCATACGTATAAAGTCAACCTAAGAAGTAAGTCTAGGAAGCAAATACTAGGAAATAATGCTCAATTTTACTTCTGTGAGAAATACACTACACTTTGGAACTGTAATTTCAAATATATACGTTCTCATAGGCCAAGATTGCTTCCTGCTGCCTTAATGTATTTGTACTTAACTAGAGTCTTCTTTACCAATAGCACAAAAGTCACAGGGCATGATGTGAGGGGCCAGAGAAATGATCTTTAATCTCAAACAACAGCTACGGAACCTAGAGTTTTATTAATTGACTTCCTTAAGTAATATGTTTCCCTTTCTTGGCTACTTTATAAAATAGAACTTTCCAATAAAAAATTAATAGTCTGCTTATGTATTACATATTAGTTTATTAGATTTCTCATTCCTCATAACCTCACACCAATACGTGTGTAATTATAATTTCAGGAAGAGGTGTTAATATCGGGAAAAGAACAAAATATTGTTTAGTTTAAGGTTTTGCTGAGAAGTATTAATAGGAACCTCAATGAAATGATAACAGATGTTCACTTTAATGTGTCACAGCACTCATTTCACAAGCTTTAAATGCCTTCTGAATCAACAATAAAGTCAATTAGCAACTATTTCAATTACTAATTGCAAGGTATACTATTCAGAACAGATATGCAGACACAAATCTCTAAACGTCAGAACGCATGATTAAACAGAAAGAAAAGGGAACAAATGTTACAAGGCTGCATTGAATGTGAACAGTGTCAAACAGTGATACATTGTTAAGTGGGTACAGAAGAAAGAATGTTTTTAGACACTGGAAACCAAAGACAGCTCACAGAGAAGCTGAATTTTATCTTAAGCCATGAAGTCCAAACAAAAAAGAGACTATAAGAGATGAAACCATTTCATGCCAAGGAAACAGTCTGAGAAAAAGCACTGAGACACTTTAGGAATTAAAGGAATTTGCAGAGAAAGATACATTTGATGTATGTGTTTACAGATTGCATTTTTATGCATGTGAGGGGTTGAGACAGGAAAAATGCATAATGAGAGCTAAAAAGAATGGAGAAAGGAGAACAGGTAGGAGAAAATGGAATTACTCGGTAGGTTTAAAACAATTAATGGGCCTAACCACGTTGAGAAGTTAGAAAGTCAATAAACTAAGGGAATAAAACAAAAGGAAAAAAGGGGTTGTTTACTGAAATTATCCATGAATGTAGGTTTTTTTTTTTTTTAAATCATTGATACAAGATGACTTACGGTGAAAACCAACTGACCCACAACCCAAAGTCCCTTAACTCTGCATCTGCTTCCTCAGAAGGAACACTTCTAACTGTTCTGCTTCCATATGTGGTTCTTTTGTGGATAGCTCCAAATCTATAAATAACATGCTTATGTCATCACTTCTTGATATATGAACTTGAGACATTATCTATTGACTTTCTGCTATAATTGATGAGAATTTACTTCGCACCACCTTTCAATGTTTTATAATTGCACGGCTATTTTATGCTTCTACTGGTTATTTAAAATCTTTAAAAAATCCATACTTGTTTTTAGCACTACTCCTCATTCTTGTCCTTCATCAGGCCAGCCACCATGTTCTGCAGCATTCTGCTGGGTAGGACTCTGGCTTTCTCTTCTACTGCTACCACCTTCCTGCTAGGTCAGGTCGTGGCTCAATGCACCTTGTCCCAGTTTTCGGGATTCCTCAGTATTTGTCCATTAATGCCTGTCTTCCACAGGTGGGTAGAGTCTCCCATCTGATGACGGCCCTCTCTTTTTGTTTTCAATAAGGAACTAAGACTTTTAAAATTCCTTTTTAAAAATGACTTTTAATGAGATCATGAGAAGGAAAGAACAACATATTTGGACAGTTCGTGACCTTAAACTAGAAATGAAGATGTACAGGGTCTTTTCCATTTGCTCCCTACATCCTCTCTGTGTCCATCTTTAGTCTGTTCTATGAGTAGGGAATGAGCCATACAAGGACTGCATCAGTGATCCACTGACTTCATTTGAGTCTATATGATGCAAGATTATAGCACATGATGGAAGGGGAAAAAAGGGCAAGACAGAGATCAGAGTGTCTGGTGAACTAGATTCCATCCTCTGGGCCAGTTCAAGCTGGCCCCCCACTTTGACCAAAAGCCAGTTCCCATGGGCTGGTACTAGCCTCCAGTTATCGTCTTTGGGTTTCACTGACAGCACCTTTTTCTGTCAATTTCCTGACTGTTACTAGCCCAGGTACTATATCATCATCCCCTTTTATTTTACATTAACTGTGCCCGCTCTTTGTAAATCATCCCTTCATTAAATTTTCCTCCATTGTCCCATTTGATGGATACTAGTTTTCTGTAGGAATGTGTCAATAAAGTCAAAGAAGATATGACACTATTAAATAGAGAGAATGCTATTACTACCCCTTTTTAAGTATAATAAAATCCCTGTTAATGTTCCTGTGAGGAAATAGAAACAGAAGCATAAAATAGGTAACTGAAAAAGTTCTGAATATATATTAAAAGCTATCTTCATTTGGGTAGAGACAATAATTATACTTTACATACTCTAAAAATTATTTCTTAGAATGTATATAGGAATATGTGTGTTTGTAAATATTATCTCAACAGACTGTAAATAAAGATTGAAGAAAGTAGAAAAATGAAAGTGATACCTTCCCTTCACAGTGAGAAAACCCTGAAGGAGATTAGAGCCACAGCGCGGATCGATGCTCTTCCCTCACACAAACATACACACACATAAACACATAAGCATACAGTGTACATACACAATACACACTCTGCTTTTGTGGTGAAGGTTCTAGGTAAAATAATTCAAAGTCTGAGTAAAAGTGCTGTTTGGTTTCAGGCAGTCGTTCAGGTGGAGGTTGAGAAGAAAAGACAAAAGCAAACGTTTACCATCAAGGTAAAATTTTCCAGAGGGGAAAATGATTATCACTGTATAGAAATGAAAAACAATGTGTATGTCTTTGAAGTGAAAGGAGGAAGGAAGAAACTTGAGATAAGAAAACATCACAGGGATGTGCAAAATACCTTTACAGTTTATATTTTTTTCCTTAAATTTTTGAATGGTCATATTCAGCATTTGGTTTTGAAAGATTCTTCCTCTTCCTATGAAAAAATTACTGCAGATCTTCACAGCAGAACCTGTTACAACAGATTTGATTCATTGGCCCTTGAGTAGACTCAGGGGCAGGGAAAGTCCACCATCATAACAGAGCAGTCAATGGTCTTTCCACTCACCTCTACTTTGATAAACCAGGATAAGCAGTTTTCTATCAAGAGAAAACAGTGTTTCCAGAAATCCATGAGGGGACTAGCAATAAAAGAAGTGGATGCCTGAGTTTGCCTCCAATATCACAGTTTGACCCCAGGCAAGAGAGGATGAGGAAAAGTCAAGGACACGCTCAAGAACTGACAGCAAACAAGAAAAGGGATATCTGGGAAGTACATACAAGGAGGGTCAGACAGCGATCTTGCAGACAGAAGGTATTTGGATTATGTATATGCATAAAACGAAAGTTTCCTGACACTGTTACCTTAATCTACACCCGCTCCAATTCAGGGCATTTTGCATGTACCGTGCGCCTTTATTATTACAACACCTCATGGCATTGCTCTTATTATTCCCACTTCACAGATAAGTGAATGGACATGGGGAAGAGGTAAATCTCTGCTCAAAGTCACCACACCAGAATCAAATTGCCCTCGACAGTAATCAAGGCCCATGATCTTTCCATTAATGATATTTTACAGTAAGATGGAAAGAGAATGGACATGTCAGGCAAGGAGTTTACATCACTGCTCCTTTGTTATTCCAAAGAGATGGTGCTTCTTTTATAAGCAATTCTTCAACACTACCCTGTTTGCAGAAGGCTTACATGTCACTTTACAGGGTTTTGTGAGTAATGCTTCCCACCTCATTAGGCCTATGAAAAATAACAACAAATTAAAGAGTACCTTCGCAAACATAAACATTTGCTTGAGAATGATTATGACTAATAAACAACTCATTTACATTCAGTTTTGATTTATGTATATTCTATCATCACTAGGTCACTAGGTATAATGAAATTTAAGTCATTAATTATAGTTAAAAGAAGTAACATTTAGAAAAGATGGTAATTTAAAATTAAGAATCATATTTAAAATAGCAAATATAAGAGTGGCCTATAAACATCAGGGGCTACTGATAGATTCTTTGTGATGGTCTATATCAGTACTGTTTTTCTCAGAACCATGACAGCAAAGGTGGAAGAAAACACTATATAAGGAACACCTTTGGATGATTCGCACCTAGGTAAACTGGAGCACATTGCAGTGAATGAAAGTGCCATGAGTAGCCCTGATGCAGGGTTATTCAATCAATGCTTGGAATAAAAATTTTACTCTCTTTAAGCTAACAATTTATTGAACATGTGAGTCTAGAAACAAATCAAGAGTATGGTATAGCACCTGTGAACACGGGCACTGGCTGATGGCTGAAGGTGAACACGCATGTGAGGACCACCCAAAAAGAAAACAATGAAATGCCGGGGAGGGGTCCTATGAGAGTGTGCCTGTTCGGTGTTTCAATAGCAAAATCAAACGAGGCCAAAAATAAGGACCCGGGGCTCACACACTGCTCTAAAAATACAGTACAAATAAATACAGTAGGTACAATCACATCCTATTAACACAGATGTGAGAAAGTGTCAGCCTCCCGAAAACCTGCCTCATCCTCATAATCGAAGCTGACCAGTGAGCTGCCTACAACTAAGCCTGGACATCTACCAGACAGCACTGGAAATTCTCAACAGTTTGAATCCCTTATTCACATGGATGACATGGATGGGAACCTTTTCTACAATAGCTGCCCTTTTTCCTTTGGTTGGGGAGCCACTGTTCTTAGTCAGAGCTACAGGTCCCTTCCCCCTTGAATCAAACTCCCACTGAAGTTTTGCCTGTGCCTACATCCCTCTGGGCGCAGTCATTTCTAACATCTCTGAAGCCAAGAATCTAACTCTGCTAACACTCCCAGAGGAAAGCAAAGGTGCAGTGTAGATGCAGGACGCTCACATATGAGTAATGCACGGCAGTTATTGCAACGCCTACCTGCAAAATTCTGATCAGATTTCTAAATACGACTGATGGCTTTCCCTTGTTTCTCAACTATCTGCGTTTCTAAGAGACCACAAGGATCCACTAGGTTTCATGACACTGATATTCCTTCAGTCCTATCACCACACGGCTATTGGTTCTCAACCTAGTACTTCTTCCTCCCCACTTAAAATCTAGTGTATCATTCAAAGAAACAAACTCTCAAATGTGCCGGTCATTTAACTCTGCATGATCCTGAAGCAAAATCATGAGGCCAATGACATTTTAAGATTCATACCACATAAACAGCTGTTTACTAACTATTTCCCAAAGTTACATTACAATCCTAATACCTTTAAAATTCATGCATTTCCTTTTACCTGGCTAACCATAAATTTCTCTGTCACTACAACAAACCAACAAAAGTTTTTGGTTCTAATGACTGCTGAGAGAATCCATGAGATACTATATGTAAAGCACAATACATATTACCTCATTTAGGGAATTTTCTCTAGTGTAATTTGCACTCATGAGGAAAAGAGTGAAGAAATACAAAATATGGTGAGAAAAAAGTTCCAGTAATTCAGTCGCCTCTAATTTTTAAAAAAGGAAAGAAAAAAATGGGCCAAGCCAGTCTTATATTCAGAGATGGTCTCAATCATGTTCTACACATCTATGAGAAGATCATGCATGGCTTACATGTATTTGTGCTCCTGGTAAACTAAATTATATTTGCCAGGCAACTAGTGTCTACAATCACCTTCTCATATGAATGGAGAGGAAGGGACAAGGTTACCAAATACCTTGCTTGCTCAGAGCAGTCCTGGTTAATGCTTTCTACCCTGGCTTAGCTATTACTAGATCTCCACTCATTCTTAGAAGTGTCACCATTTGTACAAAAAAATGTTATGATCAGCCAGACAAAGACTATCATCACCATCATCACCACCCCGTCAACTGAAGAAAAATGCATATGGTGCTTCCCACTGCAGCAGTGGACTGTATTTTAAGCGTGGGGAAAAGAGAGACCACTATTCTTAAAATTATCTATTCAATTTGATCATTGGTCCTTTATACTTATTACCACAGAATTTTGTTTGACATAGTGGTTAATGTATCTGGAGGAGGGTTTTGTGCCCCAAAGACTCTTGCTCATGGTCATTAAATCAAAAAGTAAAAAAAGTAGGGTTTGCCTCACAATGTCTTAGTTACTTTTCTCTCCTTGCTGAGACAAAATACCTGACACTCAAAGATAAAGGAAGAGAGGTTTACTTAGTTCACAGTTTGTAGAGGTTTCAATCCATAATCTGCTGGATCCAAGGCAGGGTGGAATAGCAGACAGGCAGAAGGCAGCAAGGTAAGCAAAAGGGTAAGCGAGGGAGCTTAGCAGCTTCTTTCTGCCCCTTATATCTTACCCAGGCTGCTGAGATTAGGGCACTGCCAAACCCATCATTGGATTGATTTAGGGATCATACTCCCTTAATCCCAGCATCACACACTCCAGATTCAGCCACCTCTGAAAACTCCCCACCTATGACCACATGGGGCCCTTGGTGGACATCCAGGCCCAATAATATAAGTTACTGAAATTACATTATATGTGCTATGATAAAATCATCAGCAATAGATGCTACATAACTAAATATAACCAGAATTTAATCAAAGTAGAACACTAATACAAGAGGAAAAGAATCTGCACTTGGCTAGTTATGCAGTCCATTTCTAAGTCAATACTACGGACAAAGATCACAGGATGATGTTGGACAGTCCAAGTTTCTTTAAATCTCCCCCCAAAGTACAGTATTTCTATTGCTTAATTATACAAAGACAGCACTCTTTTTAGTTTGTCACAATCATTATGGAGAGTTAAAATGTTGATTTCTTTTTCATAAAAGGGAAAAATAGGGATTCACTAGGACCCCAGCTCTCTATTAAATTTGGAGAAATAGATACTGTGACTCTGAGTTCTCCAAGGGAAGTATTTACCACACACAGTGCTGGCACCAATGATAAATATTTACCAGGTGTCTACTAGCGTATGTAGGTGACTCGGGTGCTCTCTGTTAGATGGAAATGGACATGCATGCATTATTAAACCATCCAGTCAAGCAGAAGTGAAACTTGATGGATAATAACATCAATTTTCCCCATAGTTTTATCATGGTTCAAAAATGATAATATAAACTTTGTATCTATTATCCAAAGGCTATCAATTGAGTATTCTCTTTCCTTGTTTAAGGAGAAATAGAGATTTAAGTGATGAAAAATGCAATGCCCTAGAACTATGAATAAGATGTTTTTATATACCTTACTTCCTTCTTATTCATCTTGTGTTTCCTATATCGAGCACATACATCAAGAGCAGTCTCTCCCCTCCCTGCCCCAGAATTCCCTCCCAGCCAAAACCTTGAAATACTTCAAAATGAACACAGAGCTAAAGAACCTATCTATATGTGGATGAAATTAAGCAAAAGTGAAAAGCTTTTCTGCTAAACTTTCTAGGAATGTTGAAAATAGGCTCCAGGATATCTCTACACTTCATTCATTTTGAAATGTTGCCTGAAAAAAATGTATTCTGTATTCTTCAAGTTTCATAATCATCATTCATTTTGCAACAGAAGCCAAATTCAGTGGAAGTGGCAACAGACAAGACCTCCAGGGCTCTGATTTATAATCCCAGCTCATTACTGAATTACTATATGACCTTGGGCAAAGCACTTAACATCTTAGAGCTTCAATTTTCCTACTTGGCCTATGTGGATAATACTGCCTAGCCAATTCACAGGACAGCTGTTAGGAATGCCTAATTAAATAGGAACTAAAGCATCCAGCAAATATATAAAATCAACCTGTGAACTTAAAATTTCTTTTTGGAACCCCTTAACACAGACTTCAGAATAAATAACTCATATTTATTTCCGCATAAAATACCCAGGATAAAAGATAAACAAATATTTCCTCTCTCCGGTAGGTATCAGAATCTTCTAGAAATCTGTGCAATAGTTCTAATTTTCAAAGGTTTCTCTCCAGTTCCTTCTAGTTCTGTTCACTACCACAGCTGCTCTTGAAACATCTCCAGTTTAGAGAGTTAACCTTGTCCATTAGCAATCCTCTTTGAGTCTGGGCCTTCCTCTAGTTCTCTAATATCATCACTGAAGTCTTTCACATCCCATCTCACTCTCTACACAGTCCAACTGGTCTTCAACACTAGAAATATATCAAAATCTCAAGGGAGACTTTCATGCACTCCTAATGCCCCCCAGGCCCCAAACCAATTAAATCAGAATTTCTAGTGGATGTGACTCAAGCATTGGTATGTTCTTAAAACTTCTTGGGGCAATAGAATCACTAATTTACCACAATTAAAACAGTCTCTTATTCACCAAATATGTAAAATAGGGGAAATACTATGCAGTACACTTAATTAGGCCATAGAAAATAAATGAACATTAGCTTAATCATTACTGCTCTCAATGCAATTTAAAAATGCAACCTGCCCTTCAGCTAAGTATACCATAATGGATATAATTGGATATACTGCATATGCTACAAACAAGTGGGGTTAACAATGCCATTTATTATGATAAACTGTACTTATCTTTTCTTCTCGCTAAAGTGTGCTGATGATGGATCTATTTTCCCCCCATCCTCACCCCTTTTCACTCTAGCAGACAAAGTTTCTAGTGGCTGCTTGCTACAAGGCTTCCTAAAGTGTTAAACTCCATCAACATTAAGAATGAAACATACTGAAACCCCATCCTGCACTATATATAAACAAGTTTCAGGTGGCACAAGTATCATCTAAATAAAAGCTCAAAATGTTGCTATCACTATCAGGTACAAGGACCAACTAAGTATTAGGAAAAATCTTTAAAATAATCCATGTGCCCTACTAATGCTTCATAGGCACTTAAGGGATAAAATAATACCATTCATACCTGTCGTTTCACTGACAGCTTCAAGACAGAATGGCTTCCGGGTGGTTATGGTTTAGACCTAAAATATCTCTTCAAAGCCCCGTATGTTCAGAAGGGCCCTGGGTTGTGAGAACGCAATGCTCATCAGTGGATTTATGCCCTGATGAATTCCATAGCTCAACAAGCTGTCTGAGGGTGAGGTCTTGGTTGGAGTCAGGTCACTGAGGGTGTGATATGGAAAGATGTTTCCTTGTCCCCAATTGGTTCATTCTCACTCCCTTCCTGTTGTCATGGGATGAGTAGCGGTCCCCTGCCAGGCCTTCCCATTGTGTCATTTTTCCCTTGGCGCCAGCTAAGTTTGGACTGAACGTACTGGAAACTATGAGCTGAAATATAAGCCTCTCCTCCTTTAAGTTGTGTGACACTCTGACCATTCTGGTTGCATAGTTCCCTATGCTCACTCTAGTTAGAAAAGGCATTATGAAAAAACATTACATTATGCATCCCCTGCTTAAAAGTTTCTTGATTGAAATAATCTCAGCTTATTCATCTTAATGTAACTAGTAATTAACATAAAACTTGGTATATTCGTATAGTAATTACTACAAAAAGGTTT
The DNA here is from genome assembly GCA_004026905.1 of Hystrix cristata. NCBI lineage: Eukaryota > Metazoa > Chordata > Mammalia > Rodentia > Hystricidae > Hystrix > Hystrix cristata. The sequence continues at coordinate 74,644 of PVJO010003293.1, read as the reverse complement.
ACTGAATTAATGATACTCCATGCGTTATCCACTCCACAAAGATTTAGGCAGTGCCCATGGTGGTCACTGTTAACACATTTCACAGTTTACATGCTATTTGAAATAATGCTTAGTGATATGAGGAAAATGATATAGATGTTTTCTATCTTATGAGGGGATTGCCTCCTGATAAACCCATTCTAAACTGAAAACACCTAAATCAAAATGTACTTAATGTACGTAACTACCCCAAATCACAGCTTAGTACACTGTAGAGTTTCAGTTGTTCACCCACAGGATCACAAGGCTGACTGGGAGCTGGGGAGAGACTCATACCACATATCACTAGCAGGGGAAAAGATTGAAATTCAAGTTCTGAAGAACAGTTTACATTGGATGAGTCTAACTTTCACACCATTATAAAGTCAAAATATCTTAAATCCAACTGTTGTAAAGCAAGGATCACCTCTATTAAAAAGAGCAGGGAGAAGAGGATTCTAAAACAAGGTAATCAGGGAAAGGCTCTCTGAGGTAATGATGTTTTGAACTGAAACAAAGTGTCAACCAAAAGCATCTGCGCAAGGGCTGGAAGCAGAGCTTTTACTTATTTTTTTCATTTTTTTATCTGAGAAAGTAACTTCGATTCTTGAGGTGATTCATACCTTAGAGGGACAGTCATCATTCCAGGCTTCACTGGCTTTTTCATTTTCATCAATAAACTCACCATTTTCAAAATGATGGAATCGTTCATTTGAAAAGAATGATACAATGATAAAATTTTATTAAGTTGCAAACATCCTCTAGATGTCTCACATGTTGTGAAGATGGATGTTATTTTTTGTTTCCGTTAAGCAGAATGAGCACAGAGAGGTGGAGTGATTCACACCATTATCCACATAGTAGCAGGTCAATGAGACCGGGACTAAACTGTGGTTTTCCTGCCTCTAAATCCAGGGCACTGTTTCTTCCACATCCAAAAAGAAATACTATTGACAATTAAAGGTAAAATTCCTTGATTAATAATGATGCATTGATTATTACTAGATATTTATCAGCAATATTTTTGACAGTTCCAGGAAGAAGGGGCAGCGAGCAAGATCTGAGCCAGATGGAACAAGGTTGGTCAGAAGAAAGGATGGCCACAGCAGATGGAAGTAAAGAATGTAGTGAAAGGTGGGTTGGCGTTTCACAAGGCTGCACAGCACCAGACAGCAAGAATGAGGCCTTCCTGGGTTTCCGTCCATGTAAAGGGAGACCGACTTCCTCAGCCCCTCTAATTCCCAGACTCTCTCCATGCCTCCCTGTGTCTCCTCTGGGGAGGGTGAGTGGCATTTAATCATTACTTCAGAGAAAGAAATGGACTTATATAACTCTGATCTCTCTCTTCTTCACTTTCTTCAGGATATATCTGCTTAGAAGATGCACATATTCTGCCTTGTTCACAGCTGTGCTCATTCAAGGAGAGTTTTTGGCAGCCCAGAACGAGCTGTGTAACTGTAGAATTGAGAATGGGCTGATACCGATCTCCATCTGGTTGGACTATCTCCTAGTTGTCTTGTATTTCCAGTGTTGAGTCCTGGAAGTCTAAGTCCGTGTATGACATTGTTGATCAAGTACTATATATTTACTATAAACCTATTTTTCTCCTGCTATAAAAGTAGTTTTTCCCTGTCTCTACACAGGAGTGTACACATACCCTTTTAAGTTTCTTCTTATAAATTTCATAAAGTTTGTTGCTTGAGCATGAATATTCCTGAATCCTACAACTTAATTATGGGAGAGAACCCATCTGGGTTTCATCACATGTGTTTGAGATGGCGGGGGAACGTTGGGCATTAAACAGAATAATTATTGCTGGGTTTGTCTTTCCACATGGGATAAAAAATCTTACCAAGATGGCTTACAGAAGTCACACATTATATCTATGTTAAAAATAAGTGTATGGACTCTTAGAGAATTCAACTACATTTCAAAGCACAACTAAAAAGTGGCAGCCCTGGGAGTCCACTACAAGTCTGTTTTTTTTTTTTTTTTAACCAAGAACATGTATTGGTACAATGTACCTATAATGGTTACATTCATCACATTTATTTTGCACCTGTACATGGTGCATTTTGGTTCTCCCCTCTCTTCCCCACCCCTCCCCTCTATTCCCTTCCCTATTTACAGCAGGTACATTCACATTTCTCCATAAATTCCCTTTCCTTTTTCTATCCCCCTTTTCCCTTCCTGCTTTTCCCCCTCTCTCCATCCAATGCTCCTCTCCTTGGAATATTATCTTCCTTTTATATTATATCTATTACACCTCTTTGTCCTTTTTTTATATCCATGGTTTCTCATATCAGAGAAACAATTTGATGTGTACTCATAAGTGTCCGATTTATTTGACTTAATAGTATGCTCTCAAGGAACATCCATTTACATACAAATGACTCTAGTTTATCCTTTTTTATGGCAGCGTAGTACTCCATTGTGTAGAAAAACCACATTTTCTTTAGCCATTCGTTGGTTGTTGGGCATTTAGGCTGTTTCCAAGACTTAGCTATTACAAATTGTGTTGCTATAAACATGGTTGTGCATACATCCCTGTGGTATGAGGATTCCAGTTCTTCTGGGAAGATCTTCAGTAGGGGGATAGCTGGATCAAATAGAACCTCTAGTTCTAGTTGTTTGATTAATCTCCATATTGATTTCCATAGTGGCTGGACCAGTCTACATTCCCACCAACAATGGAGGAGGGTTCCTTTATCCCCACAGCCCCACCAGCATTGTTACTGGTTGATTTTTTTCATAAACACGGTTCTTTCTGGAGTGAGATGGAATCTTAATGTTGTTTTGATTTGCATCTCTCGAATGACTAGTGATGTTGAACACTTTTTCATATATTTATTTGCCTTTTTAATTTCTTCATCTGAGAAATGTTTATTCATTTTAGATTCCCATTTTTGGATTGGGTCTTTGAATTTGGGAGGTTTGATTTTTTTTGAGTTCCTTGTATATTCTAGATGTTAGACCTTTGTCTGATGGATAGCTAGCAAAAATTTTTTCCCAGTCTGTGGGTTTTTGCCCTGCTCTATTGGTGATTTCTTTTGCTGTGCAAAAGCTTTTTAATAGCATGTGGTTCCAAGCACTGATTCCTCAAAAGGAGCCAAACACCCTCACTAGAAGAAAGATAGCCTCTTTTACAAATGGTGCTGGAAAAATTGGCTTGCCACATGCCGAAAACTAAAACTAGATCCAAGTCTCTCACCATGTACTAAACTAAAGTCAAAGTGGATCAAAGATCTAAACATTAAAACAGAAACACTAAATCTACTGGAGAATAACATAGGACGAACCCTTAAAGACATGAGGTATGGAAAAAAATTTATGAACATAACCCAAAGTCTGTTAGATTTTAAAGGTGAAGGTCCAGCACTTTCTACTGCACATGAAAGAAATTAGAGAAGAGCTCAAAACAGAGTACAAATGAGGGCTAAACTGAAAAGCAAATATCAATTCAATAACTGTCATTCAACTAAGAGAGTTCGTGCAACTAAGGGAGAGGATACTGTGAGCTCAATTAGAATATACACATTTCCAGCAGAACTTGTCCCTGTGTTCGTGGGATCTTCGTTTCTACTTTGGTTACTAACCGTAAGGTCTCAGAGTAAATTTATGATAAGCAAATTTTAGGTAACAGCACATAAAATTTAATTTGGAAATATCTCAAATGATAATCTATCATTTTTAGTATTCTTATTTTTGGATATTTTGTTCCTGATCACTGAAAACTTGTCATTCAAATATTCTATCTGAACCATCTATGTGCAGCAACTTAATTTTGAAGTAACTTAAAGTTTTTGGCAGAATATACACTGCTGATTCTTCTATTGTGGAACAATTAAAAATTGTCTAAACCATGAGCAATTTACTTTATTTGGAGGATGACTTTAATATCTTTATTTATTCCCATATAAAAGTATTTGCTATTCTTATAAAACCTGCAGTTTCAAACGGACATATTAAGATCCCTATGTGCAAGTCCACCTCTAACTCTAAGATTTGTTATAGTTATACAAATTAAACAGTTCATAAATCTACATCATATTAGCTAATCCAGTGCATCAAAAACCTCTGAAAAACACACTCTAATTTAGAATCATATTACAGTGGGACCAAAGCCAAAGAAGTAAGAAATAATTATTTTTTCTTTTCAATTGCCAAAGATTATTTTATGAATTTAAAGTGAAACACCCTGTGTAAATCAAAACTAATTTATTCTATTTCTTTATAGGAAGTACACGGAAAGGCTAAAAGTAAACTCCTAATTAAATTGGGTACCTTGGTTTCTGAAAAGCAACTAATATACCTCTATAAACAAGTAGAGATCACATTGTATTGTGTAAAGAGAATTCTAGAAAAATAAGTATGAAACCAAGGCAGAAGTAAAAGCATTTAAAAAATGTTTTTGTATCCAAAGAAACACAGTTTTGCCACCAATGCTAACAACAGACACTAACAATAAATCACTTTGAATATCCATGTGTCACATGATTTATTTACAGTAATATAGCTTGGCTGTTGAGTGAGGAAAATTAATAGTGCTTTGAAGCAAGCTAAGGAGGTATAATGTTGAGTTTCACATATAAAGAACAGAACTCCCTGCACTACATCTATATTTCTTTTGTTTGTTTTTAAATTTATTTGAATTTATTTGGTGGGATGGTTTATGTTATGAGACCACACTGATCACGATAGACCACTACTAGAAATCAAAGCCAAGACATTTGGTGAGAATTCAAGTACATGCAGACTACATATTTTGTTCCTTTGAAGTAAAATATCTGCCCTATGTAATGCTCATAGAGAATACTCTCTCTCCTTCTAGTTTCTATTCCACAGAAAGACATTAATCTACTGCATTTATACTCTCTGGAGATGCGTTTTCCTTTTTATATTTTATCTAACTGACAGCAGTTCTCTTCCCAAATCAAAGCTGTAAGGTGAAAGGAGGGTGGCTTTTGCATTGAAAATATGCTACTCTCTACCCAGAAGACCAACGGAGACACAAGGGATGAGATGGATTCCTTCCAGAGCGCTGAGCTTGAGCACCTTAGAGAGGCCCAGCTGCATCCCAGACTGCCATACCCCATCTGAGGGGATGATCCAGTATCCCCGCCTGCTTCCTTTGGGCACTACTGACCCCTTCCCCTTCCAAGTGGGGCTCTACCCAGTGGTTGCTCCAACAGGCTGGTGAGCCACAGACAGAAAGAACACAAAAATACAAACTTGGTCACCAGTTTCTTTTTCTTGGTAAGCTGATAAAAAAGTTTGGATAGAAGTTTCCGTTGATCATGGGTGTTTGAGTTAAATTTTGAGAAGTGCGATGGGCAGGCATTCTGGTGCTGTGTTCTTGCTGTTTCTGAGAGTGCAGAAAATCAGAGTAGAAGAACCACATCAGCCTGGGATGAGGAGAGGTGCTTCAGTTCCTTTCCGCATCTGCATCCCTGCTTTCCATAATGGACAGATGGATTTTCAATTCTTGCTTTTAGACAGCTGTGAGATCTGCTATAACTTCCCACCAATACCCCTTTCACCTAAGGCAGCTTAACTTGCTTCACAAAAGCCAACACAGATCTGGTTAGAACAATTACAGTAAGTACTTATCACATGTCTCTTTAAAAGTCTATTGATTAATTGTTAAATTACATGTTTCTTCAATAGAGCGGTTTTCAAAATTCAGTGAGTATTAGAATCACTAGAGAAGCTTACTTAAAGTGCAGATTTGAGGCCTCCAGTTCCTACTTCAAACTCATATTCTTTTAGGGTCCTAACAAGGGTCCCACATAGATCTGAGCTGGGTGTACGTGGACCACACTTTCAGGAGCCTATTCTAGTTGTTCAGCTTTACCTTGGGTCAGTCACGACTACAGAGAGAATGTCCATGACTGTAATTTTCCACTTAAATCTTACAACCTCAAAATTTATCAAAAATGAAGCACTATCAAACTTTGCATTAAATTTCCTATGGCCATATTATTGACAACAGTAACTTCTTCCTCAAATGACTTCTGTTGAAACATGAAATTCAGGGCTAAAAGCATTAAAGAATTAGCGACGGAATAGGCTTTGCTTCTATAAGAAGCACTTCATTATAAAAAGTAACAAACATGATAGATGAATGAGTGGATAAATAAAAAATTAAAAGGGATGGACTAGGTTTTCCTTGAAATCATATTTTCCCAGGAAAACAGAGGTAAATCTGACTCTCTAAATAATGTATATTGTGTGGTCAACATCATGCCAAATATTCTGCAAATTTTTATGAAAGAAACTTAGTTCTAAAGGTAAACTAACTTCTCTTTTAGCAGTTTGTTAGACTTGCTTCAGCAGATTGCTTCCTACTGTCATTCTTTATTTATCATGCATTTACTGAGTTTCATTCTGATTTAAGTTTATTACTAGCTACTTCAGAAATAAAAACAGAAAAGATCTCAATTTCAGCCCTTAAGGAGCTCATGTTTTTCAGAGGGATAAAAATCACCTTTCCCGATAGCTAGAATGTAAGCAGTTCAGACAGGTTTTAAGAATTTTGGAAGGAGTGGTTATTTGCAGCAGAAGAAAGAGGACAAGCTTTGCGGAGGAGACAAGAAAGAGTTAACACAAGGGTAAGATTTGGTCAAGCAGGAGTGATGAAGAGAAAAACATTCTAAACCGAGGAGAAATCAGATTTTTATTGTCAACTTCTGTCATAGCACTGTAGCATAGTACATACTGCATTTCATACCTGCACGTTCATTAGGTAGTTTATGTGTTTAATCCTCCACATTCGCTACCAAACTGAACTCGCCACACTGCTGGAACTTACGTCAGTTTCACTTACTACTCTGTGCTCACACACACCAGGCGCCAATGCCAGGAAGCCGGTGATGGCTTATCAAGCGTTTGTTTCTGTACAGTGGTTAGAAGCTTAGCATTCCGTGTGTTTTGGACGTTTCTTACTTTTGCTATCCTGGACTCTATGTCCTCATGTAAAATGAAGTGATAAGAGCTCTTTCTATATAGAGACACAAATTAAACAGGGTAGTCAGGACACTTAAAACTACTCGTAGCAATTCTGAAATATCTACTACATTATTATCAATTATAACCAGGGATATGTTAATTAGCTTAATTTAGATGTCCCGCTGGGTATACAACTATTAAAAGATCACATTTTACCCTTGAACATATACAATAATTGTCATAAAATTTAAAAATAATTGTATAAAAATATATTATTAATAAGTTGTAGCTATTATAAATTTGATAAGAGACAGTGAGATGAAACAGAGTTCTCTTGTTTCATTTCACTGCCTTTTAGTGACAAGAGATGAAATTGTCTAGTTTTCCTTTCTACAACAGCACAGAGGTACCAGGCAAGACAGTAGAGCAGGTTTAACCACTGGCTTTCCTACTTTTTACTCCTTTTGCATTGCGTGTCCACAAGTTCTCCCCGTGGGGAGTCTGTTACCTACAGAAGAAAACTAATCAAACAGCTTTCCTTTATCATCTCACTATCCTGATAGTCCATGAAGCAGCATATGTGAAAGTTAACGTATGACCTATAAAGTACAAAGCTTGCTGCTCTACTGTATACAGTGCAAAGTCCACAAGTACTAGGCTTTAAATTCTTGACTTGCTATTAGACAAATAAAATGATCTATATCTATTGATACAGAAAATAATTAGGCTTGGGATGAAAACAGACAGAATCTAGAGTCAAAGACGCCTGAACTCCAACTCTGCTCTGGTTAGAACATGCCGAGTAATGAAAGAACAGCTCCTCACCTGTTAGTCGTGAATGATTAAGACTGACCTCCTGGGGGCATTGTGGGAGATAAAGAGGAACCTGATGATACTGTGGACAGCACATGTTAATAAATTACATCAATCTGTGGTCCAAAACGCAGAGGAAGAAAAAGGAAGGGGGGAAAGAGTATGGACTAAGAATACTTTTCCTATCAGAAATTACTTGGATTAACATTTGCTCAGAGGAGACGTATAGGTCACAATTAAATTCTGACCTCTGAGCAGGAGTTCTTGTTCTAGATGTATCTGCTTGTCTGGATATGATGGTTACAGGATGCTGAACAAATGTTCTTGAAAACATTTTTGAAACAAATATGAAAATATAAAAATTTTAATAGATAACAAACAGAAGGTGGCATTATTTAAGGAAAAACATGTGGGAGAAAAAAATTAAAATAACTTTTAACCAGGAGAATTTTACCCATTGATGTTTTCTTCCAAGAATTGGTAGATGTCTTTCTGCATTTTATCCACAGGACTCCACAGTTTGGCAGGAGTATGATTGAGAACTGTAATCGCTACAGCCCAAGGTTTTGTCATTCTCCTTTCTAAATTATCAGGAATATTTATTGAGCAATAGGACCAGGTGGTGATCTGTGGGCTTTAAATTACAGACTAAAAAGAGCAATTCACACCCAGTGGCACCTTAAAGACAAAGGGACCTGCACTCTGAATATTAGGGGTTTGTTTGGTGGCAGAGAAATGAGCTGCACATCTTACTTAATTTCTCAAAACACTTTGGAAAATACAACATCATCCAAAATTTATTGAGAATTAGGTTCAAACATATTCTCAAGGAAGAAAAAGATGAACACTACTTTGGGGATTCTGTTCCAAGCTCAAAGCCTTGGTTACCCAAACATAGTGGACCCTTCATTCTTTGGAATACATTAGCATTCTGTTATCTACTTCCCTGAGACAAAGGTAGTACAGATCTGTGAAGATGTGGGAGACCACATGTATTTAAAATGGGGAAGTAAAGAGCGAGGATGGTGCTTGCCTGCACTGAATGGGTGAAATGTTGAAGTCCAGTCTGGGTCATTTTTTAGCTCTTTGATGTTTGGAAGGACCGATTCCTTACTCATGACCTGCTAAACAAATCTGTTAATATTATGTTTTCCTCAAATGGGAGCAAAACTTGAAGAACTAGGAATGACTGGGAGAAAGATACAAAATTCATTTCTGCATTCATTCAAGAGCTATTACTGAATGGCATCACATGGCATCCTATGACAGACACCCGCGGAACTGAGGATTGCTGCTCTCTGGAGTTTACAGTCTGTCCATGGAAAATGAAGATTACAACAAAAACAAAAAACCAAGAATCATAATATTAGCATATGGAAGACTTAATACTACAGGATAGTCATATAATAAAATTCCCTGACCTCATGGAACTTTCATCATCAACATTATCATTCAATAATAATGACAGTGACACTCACCTAATGTACTTGATACTTATATCAGCTGAATGAAGGAGGTACTGCTATCTAATTTTGGAAAAAAGGAAACTGAACACAGAGTTTCGAGTCATTTGTGTGACAAAAGATTGGGACCCAGGAAGTCTAACCTCAAAAAAATCCGTGCTCTGAACTTTAAGGTCATACAACGTTAATATTAAAAAAATCACTAACAGTCTTTTTGCCAGAAATTCAAGGTATAACTCCAGGCGGGCTGGCTCAGGAGGAAACGGATACCACCAAATGAGCTTTCTACTGAATATCTGGCAGGAGTCTGCCACTCGCTTTCCTGCCACCAGGACGATGCTGTCTAGCTCACGCCTTAGAGAGAAAAGTCCAGGGAGCCGGTTCTCTCAGCCTTTCATTAATGAGACTCACTAATAATTAATTATCACAACTGCAGTTTCTAGGATTTTATACAAAGAGTTATTTTGAACACACTATACTTTATTTTCCAAGCCAACAACTTTACCTGCACCATATACCTGCTTTCCGAGAAGTAGCAAATATATCTGGGAATTTTGTGATCAGTCCATTGGAGTAAGGGGGATAAACTGGTAAAACAGACAACATAAGAATATTCATGATCTGGTAAGTGTGTTGTGCTATTATCACTACACAAAGTACATTATATTACTTAATACTTTGTTTTTAATACTTCAATAAATGATGTATATGTTTGACATTTCATATATAATAAATGTTGAACTTTCATAAAGTGAGCCTTTTAAAAGATATCTTGATAGAAATCTAGCAAAAAACAGTATTGAGTCACAGCCTAAAAGTAAAACTATGAAATAAGATAGTAACAAGAACAACGGCTAAAAAAATTTGCAACATTACCCCAAAACAATTATCGACAATCTCCTATAGTAGTTAAAATGCATATGAAGTGATACTCTAAAAAATGTTTCTCATTTTTACCACTTGTAAGAATCACCTATGGAGAGTTTTAATATTACAGAGGTTCCTTCAACCTGAAGAGATTCTGCCTGAGGAGTGATGGGTTGATTCTCAAACATCTGTGCACCGAAAAAAATACTCCATATGGCTGAGAAATACTGCAATAAGCAAGCTGTTGCTATTAATAAGAAAACATTGGATGCTTCAGGCAGGCATTTGCTTTATAGGCTGAAGAAAGAACAGGAGAAAATAGCAAAAAAAAGTTCCAAAAATGGTTCTTAATCATTCAATTAATTTACAAAGGGTACTTGAAAATTAGAGAGGCCACAACACGGCTAAAGCTCGACAGACCTTTAGTTTGCTAAGAATGTGTGACTATTATTAATCCTTTAAGGAAAGACCCAGATAAGGAGGAATAAGAAGAAAAGAAACATGGTTTGGCTTCTAGCCAGAGATTGTACATGGCTTGAAAATGCCTTTAAGTCTTAAGGATTTAGCTCGTAAACCCAGCCAGGACAAAATAAAACCTGACACAGCTCATCCATTGCTAAAACACAAATCACTGCCGATGCACTAGGTCCTCTAGAACCACTTAGGCTTTCTGAGAGGTTTAGAATAGATTTGTTTGGGGATTCACACTATCAGGAGATTTCCCAGTTACACCACAAATCTACTCCATCGGGATGCCTGAGCGCAGAACATGGACACCAGTAATTTTTAGAGATTCCCAGGTGATTCCATTGTGCAGCCAGGTCTACAGAACACACACATAACTTCACCTCAACTTTGACAAGCCAACCTGCAACCACAGGGGCTACAAAGTTCCTCTGTCCTTGTTTGTCAAGGGTAGAACTTACTCGGGCCCATCCTTCTCCTAAGACACTTTGCTTGATTACTCAGTTCAGGTTAAACAGTCCTTTTCTATCCTCCCACTGCTCTACCTGTGTCCTCACCTGCTGATATGGCCCAGACCTACGCCTCTCACTTTACAGCTTTGACAGTGACACTTCCTTGCTCAGAAATTTCTAATGAATGCTACTTCTCCTAGAGCTTTATATTCAAAGCCATGTGAAAGCATATAGGAAGGTATAATCCCTGGCTCCATCCAGGTCTACTGAGGGAAATCTGCACTTGATAAGATCCCTTGGGGATTTGTATGTGCTTCAAATGTGAGAAATGTTGTCTTAGAGCACCATTGTTCCCCAAGACATCTGTTGGAAGGCACTCTCGAGGACACAAAATCCATGCCTGGATTCAAATTCAAAATTTCCCAAGTCTTTACAAACAATATCTGTACATACAAAACATGTTTAATGAGTGACAATCCCTGTCTAACAGGGCTTAACAAAGAAAGATAAGAATAACACATTAATAAGGGGGATGTGTGATCTATTATGGCATGATCTGCTTAATGGGGTGCCGAGGCAGACTAGGAGATGAGATCAGTATTTCAGGGAAAGGCAGACCAGTGTGGACACCCACACCAAGGGCCCAGGAAGGATCTGGAAAGACAGCTGAGGAGTGTCAGCCTCACACACAGCAGGTAGAATGGCTGTGATCAGCTACAGAAACAAAGCCTAGCATCTACTCTGCCAGGTAGTGGTCTAAGTGCTTTCCTCATAGGCAGGTGTAATTATAAACCTCATTTTAGGGGTGAGGAAACTGAGGCAGGGAGAGACAATAGCATATTCAAGACAGAGGAAACTTGGACCAACTCTGGCCATGTGGATCTGCAGCATCTATGTTCTCTGGCTCTAGTCTACAACCTATTGAACTGGAAAGAAGATGATATATTCAAGGAGCTGAAAGAAGGGCCATGAGCTCAGGGGTAAATCAGGGCTTGCTACCAGATTTATGCCATTTTTCCCTGGAATTGGGAAGAGGATTTCACCATTCACGGGCTACAGCTTCTTAGAACTGCAAACTTCAGGCACTTGTCTCATAGTTATTAAAATTGAATTTCTAGTCATAGAACTAGAAATATGCATTTTAATAACACTTCCAGGTGACTTAGATGCAAGAAAGTTTAAGAATCATAGATTTAGAAGTACCATTTCCTTCAGAATTCCTCCCCTCTGGTAGTGTTCCCTAATTAACGCATGGTTATTTAATGATATCTTGGTCCCAAGGTATGGACTAAACACAGGGTAAATAGGATTGAAGTAGAAAGCTGAAAGAAATCTGAAAATTGAATCTTTGCTCCTCCAGGCCCCTGACTGCCAAGCCGTGAAAAGAACTATATAGGCTTGAAAAGGTGGAGGTACCATAGAGGTTTAGAACTATTTTCAGTACAATGCCAACCATTTAAACAACTAATTGAATCTCTGGAAATTGGAGTAAAATTTAAAATTACTTCAAGAAGAGTTATTTTACATGCCTATGATTCCTCCACCCTTAGCCAAAGTTAGGAGAAGACGCCCAGGCTGCAGTGGGGATTCTTCTCAAGGCTGAATACGTGGAATAGTGAGTAGGGGCTGAAGCAATCTCTGGCCAAAAGGGTGACTTGGCTTAGCAAACCAGATCTGCCTTCCTAACTATCAGAGGACTTTGACAGCCACAATACCAAATTTGGAGTGCAAGTAGGGTATTCTTTCCAATTCAGCTTTTTGTGTCTTATAACCCTTTAATGGAGCAATTATGCTAATCTCTCATGAGGGAGAAATTAAAAGAAGGAGTCGAACCTCAGTAAAACTCCATCATTGTACATTATATTATTTCCTTGCCTTTAACCAATATTCATCTTCAAGGACCTGAAATATTTTCAGGTACATTACCATTAAAATTCCCCAAGTCAAGCTCCTAAATAATACTTTTTAAAATGGTTCAAAATAGAGTCAGCGGCTTTTTTGTCCCACTCTATCCAGAAATGACACTCACCAAGCTGCTAACAAACCCTTTTTATCCACTTCGTCTAGTTTGGATCTTTAATTGGGAAAGGAGAATGTGCATGCGTGTATTCTAAGCACTCTGAGAAACTGAGGCAGGAGGAATACAAGTTCAGCCTACCCTCAGAAACTTACTGAGAGCTTTCCTCAAAAATAAAAAAGGGCTGGGAGTATTGCTCAGTGCAAAGGCCCTGCATCGCTACAAAAGAAGGAAGGAAGGAAGGAAGGAAGGAAGGAAGGAAGGAAGGAAGGACGGACGGACGGATGGACAAAGAGAGAACATGAGAGTGAGAAAGAGAGCACGCGAGTGAGCGAGCTTGGCAGAGTTTATAGAAGAAACTCGAGTTATTTTTATGCCTCAAAAGATCAGATGAATATCACAGTTTATTTTCAAATCTCTTTCTTATTTACTGTATTTATTTCTGATTCTATCCTTACACAAAGCTCATTGGATGATACTATATTAATCCTATGGCAAAGGGATGCTAAGAAGATGAAATGACACAGATATAAAACTTCATACAAGCACCCAAAAGTGTAATGAGAGACAGTGATGGTGACAGCATTCAAGAGCAGTCACTACCCTCTGTCAAATGAAAAGGCTACATGAACAGCCATCAATTCTGAACCAATGTTGGCCATATTTTCATGTGGATTTCATTAAGTGCTGGTATAAATACATGTGTCAAAGAGCATTTGGGGCATCTCAGATGCACAGTACCAGAATTTTCTAAGGAAAAGGGCTAATGTTGTCAATCCCTGATAAGTTCTCTCTTCACAGCTGCAAACTCCATTCTCCCTTCTCCCAGGAGGCTGGTGCAGCAATAGTGACAGCCACTTCCTGCTTCAGAAGGCCTGACTGTCAAGAAAAGGCCAGCAATGAGTTGATGTGACCCATCTAACTTTGAGCACTAGAGGAAGGTTTTTTTTTGCTGTTGTTTATTTGTTTTTAAAGGGGTCTTCCTATGTTGTTCAGGCTGCCCTTGAACTCACTACCTAGTACAGGCTGGTTTTGAACTTTAAGGCAATCCACTGTCTCAGCCACCAGAGTGGTGGCATTATAGTTGTGCACCACCAGGACCAGCTTTAGAGGAAATTTTATTTCTATCCTTTTGCTTGGATTTGCCTTTTCCTACTGTGGCAGTGGTAAAATACCAGGAGGATGAGACTAGGGAAGAGACGAAGCTATGAATTTCAGATCTCAGCCATACAGGTGCTTCAGGACTATGGGTACTTATATTTCCATATGGACTAACTCACCAGGAAACTGCAATAAGCTTCGGAGTAACAAGTCTTTTAAGAAAGAGGATCACTTCACCTCTGCAGATTCACCTAGGACCTGAGTATTAAGTGTCCTTGGTCATATTCTGTCTACACATGCCCAGGTATACAAAGCACCACCAGCATCGCCATTAAGAATCAAGAAATGTAAAACCTGCATTTTCAATTTATGTATTTTATGTACTTGTTCAAGACTTTTTAACATTTGCTTTTATTTCCCCACATGGAGATATATTGTGTGTGTATATATATTATGTGTGTGTAATATGTGTAATATACAATATATATATATGTGTAATTATGTGTGTGTGTGTATATATATACACATATATATATACACACATAATATATATATATACATATATATATGAAGAATTTGGAACTACAAAACTTGATTTACACACTTTACTAACCTTATTCCTACCATGGAAATAGAAAATGAGGGTGTTGATAGTCTACAATCACTCACTTATTTAGCAGGAAAAAAAATCAGATGGTTAAGAAATTAGGAAAGAGAGCATTAAGAAAGCAGAATCCACTTACCCGGCTGGCACAGTCTGGGGCAGGGTGTCCACTCACTGAATGCGGTCACCACACAGTCTTTTTTGCATGGGAGGAAACAGGGGCGCACAGTTTCAGGTCGAGTGGAGTCCGGACATCTGTCAATGTGAAGAGACCATGTCAGTGCCTCCTGGGGGACATAGATGGTTTAACAGAAAGCTGTAGGATTTTCGAACAGAAAATCTTAAGGACATCATGTTATTTTTATAGATCAAGAAGGAAAGATGCCAAGAGGTGAAGCTATTTTGCCCAGGTGCTCAGAGCAGATTTCAGTTATCTTAACCCAGTCACCAAAATGCTTATAACTAAGCTACGGTGAAAAAATAAAACTACTCCCTGAAATTAATGATAGATAAACGCCAAACAAATGTCTCACCATCAGCAACAATGCAAATAATATTTGATTTTTTTTCAGAATAAGCAAATCGGAAACATTTTTGAAAAGTTTTATTCAGGTAAATATGTCAAATGACTGATACCCTACAAAATGAAACTGGGAGACAAAAATCATCAAAGATAATTTAAAAATATTATGCATCCTGATTATTAAAAATTTAGAATATTTAACCAATTGATATTTTTCTTCAGAATACATAGACTGATAAAATAAATAAAATCTAACAGACTGAAAATAACAAATATTCCAACTAACATTTACAAGAGAAACTTATCAATTCTGGTGTTATGCTGATAATTAATTTAATGCTCATATTTGGGGAAAGTAATATAAGTAATCAGTGGATTCACAACCACTTGGAAGAAGTAAAATCTTAAAAAAGAGCAAAAAGGTTTTGTTTGCTTGCTTCCTTTATGGCATTTACATGCACAGAGGGCAGAAAATCACTTTTAGCATCTTTGGCATTTTACAATGCTACACACAAAAGGAAAACAGGAAAATACTTTGCAACATATACTTGGGTTTTAAATGCTATTTATCACAGGTTTCTGATAAAGCACAGAGCTGTAGCAGGTACAAATATAAAACATACTAGCATGAGCTGTGTATCAGGTATGAAGTGCTTAGATCATGCTTTGTCTACATTGTTTCATATTTCCAACAGAGGTGAAAGGCACTATCATCTTCATTTTCATATGATAAACTGATATGCTGAAGTAATGAGTAGTGGACCCAAAGCCACATAGAGACAAAGCACTTAAACAAAATCATGACAAAAAAAAAAATCTAGTCTAGCAAGTTGGAACAATCAGTGGACTTTCAGGAGTGAGCAGAACAGTTAACAAGGAAATAATGGGCTAAAATATCACAAGTCAACCATGAGATGACAATTCAGAGTGAAAAACCTACCAAATAGATACAAAATGACCAACATGTAAATATAGGAATTGTCCAAATTTCAAGCATAAAGAAAATGTAAGAGAAATTAATCACTGCTGGGACAAAAAGAAACAAAAATAAGGTCATCCAAGAAGGGAGAAGAAATTGACTGATATCAGACTTCATCAAGAGATAAAATTATAACAAGGAAAGTATTTTTTTTAATTATTTTTTCACCAAGAACATGTATTGGTACATTGTACATATAATGATCACATTCATCATGTTTGTTTTGTACCTGTACATGGTGCCTCTTGGTAGGAAAGCATTTTTATAGTTTCAAATTTTTAGAAACAATGCAAAACATGGAAGAAGATTGGATTTCATTTGAAATTGAATGTTCCAAAACACCAGCCTCAATAAGGTAAAAATGCAGTGCAGAAAGGATGGCAGACAGAGGGAAGAAGAAAGGATAGAGGTCTGGGCCTCCTCATTCAACAAAGCTCATGGGAATCTAAATGAAATAAGAACAAAGTCGCTATGGATGGAATGTGCTCCCCTCCCAAGTTAACCAGTGGAAATTGTAACCCCTAGTGTTAGGGTAATAGGAGGTGACTAGGATAGGGCCATTATAAGAGGCACAAGAATGCTTGCCCCCTTGCACCACTCTCCACCATTCAAGGACACAGCAAGAAGCTCACTGTAGACAAAGACAACTACCATTAGGATATGACCAGGCCATCATTTTGAGAGATTTCCACCTTCCAAAGCTGTGGGAAATAAATAATTATTTAAGCCACCTGATGCACAGTATTTTTGTTATAGAAGCCTGAATTACCTAAGACAACAGCTGTAAGAACACAGTCTACGAATGCGCCAACCAACAGAAGGCCACATCATGAGGGCAGTCCAGAGGAAAGTTAGTGGGAGGAGCTCAGGCTCATTGTTAGTCAAAGGATGACCGTTTGCAATTGATACGGGAAGAAAAATCATGAATAATTTATGAAACTATATCCTATAGCATTAGGAGATAAGCAGCAGATAAGGAGGAGTGCTAAAAATATATATTTGTGTTTGTATGCACATAAAGACACAGGTAGGTAGGAAACTGGCCTTGAAGGCAGGACAGGAGGAGGGAAAAGATGGTGGTGAGCAGGGGTGACCCACTCTTCAACTTCATATTGTTACAATGGGAAACTGAGTCAATTCCCACCCAGCTGAGAGAAAGAGATAGAAAAGAACAACCGCTGGAAAAGTGGTTGTGTTCCAAGAAGTGGGATGCGAAGCGGAACAGGCGATGGTTACATACCACTTCTTTCCCTCATCAGTTCCTCTACATTCTTGTATTTCTACTATGTAGTATGTGATAGTTTGTTAAAAATACATTAAAATGAAAAAAATGTATACACCCACAGGAAATATGCTCAATAAATTCTTGTTAGTGGCATTATTATTAACCATTCTTAACACACACACATACACACACATGTGCACAAGAATCTACCAAATAGATCCATTTGAGGAGGATAACAATAAAAAGAAGAGTACCATTATGAGGATACAGTGTCATTTAAACAAGCTACTCTGCTAAGGAAAATTTATATCATAATTTAGTCAAGATAGCAAAATAATTAAAAAACAGTGAAGTCATTTCCAAGTCCTTTATTCTTACCCTGAAGTCTAATAAAAATAAATTGATCTGCCATTTATACTAAGTCCTTCCCAACGTCTCCTGGTACATGGCTCGAAGTGAAAAAGTACCACCTCAGTAATGTGTACTCGGTGTGTTCTATGGCTCATGGGTTAGGGGGTCCATACAAACCCTCCAAATACTCCTTCACACATCCACAAAATAGCCTGGAAACATTGGAGGTGCCACAAGCCAAGTTTTCCACACTTATACTGTAGGGCCTTTCTTCACTTCAATCAGGAATGCCTGTTACTCTTCATGGAATTGATATTGTCTACTTTATTGACCTTCTGCTAGCATCGTTTACCAAAAAAGTTTCACTGGGAATAATACTGACTCTTTATAAGGTGGGCCCTTTTCTCTCTGTGGGTCCTTCTCTTAAATCCAGGAAAAACAGTGTCTTTCCCTGGAAGGCAACAATTGGCTTAGGTTATAGTGCTTTTACGGAAGTGAACTGAGGGCTTTCCTGGAAATCCAAGTGGTTTCTGGTCTGGGAAGGGCCAAATATTCTCTTGGCTGTGAAGGTGCCCTTTGGCTCATTCCTTTTGCCAGTAAGGTTTACGTTTTCCTCAGGCATTCAACTTCCTCTTCCTATTTATGTACACATTGTCTAACTTTTAATCTATCACTACATTTCCAATTCCCGTAAATTTCCTATTACAGTTAAAAAAAATCATCATTGTCTATTAGCAACTTACGTGCCCTCGACATCCAAGAACTATAAGGTTTATTTGCTCTATCATTTCATCACTCACCAAACAGGCTTTTTATATCTTGTGTTGCTGTGTATAGTATGTACATACTACACATACAACATGTACTATACATATAATAATTTTGAATGCTTTGATGATAGAATTCCATCTAATACTTTAAAAATGCCAGATCTTAGTTCAATGTAAATATTTAGTAACACTGAATGAATCACTGTAGAGTATAAAATGTTATTGAAGCCAAAAACAAATGCTAGGGGATGTTTGGCTAATTTTTCCAGCCATTTCCAAAATAGATCTGCAGCCTCAAAACTAAGGGTAACATATGGATTCACTTTTTCAGTTAGTAAACAATATATTGCTCCTTGCTTTTTGTGGTAATTTATACTTCTCACTTTGAAGTAAACACACGCATCCCAGATTGGCACTGTTCTTGATAGAAAGTCAATGTATTTCATTATGATACATACATTTTCCTGGACTTTCGCTGGAATGCTCTATATGTATTGTCTTTGGGTCATCCTGTGGGCTTCAGCTCTTTATAAGCACTTTGAAAGCATCAAACAGAGCTACACAGTCCTGCCATTTTTCATGATGCGTCTCTCATCAAGATGTGCACACAGTGCTCCATCTCACGGATCACTCGTCCGACCAAGAGACTGAAAAATTCATCTTACTCAGCTAGATGGGGCAAAGCTGCCAACATTTTATGTTTAAATGGAGCTGTTTATTGCAATATCTCACAAAAATGCCAGGTGTTTTCACAATAAAAGCAGACAGTGCCTTATCGAGAACTTTGAAAGGCTTTGAATTGTGTTTTCAATCTTTGCTAATATTATTCTTTTTGACATTGCAACTGGAAAAAAGCATTGGATAGTGAGACAAAACCAATAAGACCCAAAAATAATCCATGAAGCCTCTTAGTTCAGTTGTGTCCTAGCTAGTTCTCATTTTCTGATATGCTCAGTTCTATTACTCATACAATGGAACATTCTCACCTGCACAATTACATGGAAACCAAAGAGCCAACCCAGGGGTGCAAGAACTTGCAAGGAATTCTGTGCCTCTCGATGCAGGGGGTTTAGAGATAAAGACATTCTTTTAGCTCATTTATTCCATGGAGACATGCTTCCTTCTTTGAAGGAAGTATTCCTTAGGAAACTTTCTCCTCCCTTCTTACGTCTATCCCCCTACCCTTATCCCTAGAAGTTCATAAATGACCAGTGATCTGTTTCTACTGCAATGGCTTTCATGGAAGAAAGAACAAATATATATATATATATATATATTACATAGTAGAAACTTTCTACTGTTGATAATCTTGTTGGGTGCTTCACTGGACATTAGGTATTATGTTCTTAGCTCAATTAAACTCATTAACCTCAAGAATTTTAATTAAGTAAATTGACTAAAGTCAATATAGGCTGCTCACATTAAGCAGGATTGTTTGAAGACATACAGTAAGAATTAAAAATAGGTTGCTAAGTCTCCAGCCTCATTAACAGCATAAAAAGCAATTAGCATTAGCAATGTGTGTGTGTGTGTGTGTGTGTGTGTGTGTGTGTGTGTGTGTATGCGTGTGTGTGTGTGTGTTGGGGAATCATTTGTGTATTTGATTTTTCTGCATTGATAAATTGTAGCAAAACTGAAAGTTATTCACCGTAATTATATTTTAGTCTCATATATGTAAATTTTCAAAGTACAGTTTATGAACTATACAATAAAATTTAAACTAGTATTGCAAATTCTTTTTTACCACACAACATCTTTAACATTTGAGTAACTTATGTGCTTGGACATGTTTATAAAAACTGTCACTCAAAGTGGTTATTAGATACAAATTTAATGGCTATTTGAACTTAGATCTCAACTAGTCCTACACAAATAGCCCTTTCAAATATGATAATATCCAATATCTGTCAGTCTCAATATGAATGTCCCTGTGCTAAGAAATGAAGAAGTTACATAAATGTCAAGTGGATTTTTTCTGTTGTAGTTCAGAGCTGAAAAGTTTTATGAAGGAGAAATCAGACTTCAGCAGGCTAAATTTTCTTATTATTATAAGGATTACCTTACTTCATTTTATGTGGAGTTTATTTCTATATCTAAGTATATTTCTTTTTATATCTATCATAATTTTTCATGTACTTTAAAAAAAACATTGAAAACAAACAGTATCAAGGCTGAAATTCTTTTCAGATAAAAGGAATTCCCATGAGTGCATAATACCATCAAAGCCTTTTAGGATTTCACTGAAACCCCATGAATGGGCTTATCACCTGATTCAAGTGACAGAAAACATCACTGTCCATGTTTGTCTACAGCCCAACTGATTCATCAGTCTATTCACCCTCATAGTGCTATGACTAAAAGACAAGTTAAAAAATACAGCTGATAAGTTGATGCTTCTCAACATATCACAGGCATTGTAGAGTTAGACATGAGGGCAGAAATAACATTTATAAGTTAATAAGAGCAGGTCATATGCATTACTTTTTATGACAGCCCCCTTTGCCCAAATTTATAAGGTATATAAAATTGTTGTCCTGGATAGATATTAGCTTCTCTTGATTTCCCATTCTTCATATCCAATCCTTGGATACCCCATCACTTTCTGATACATAGCTTAATTAATAAATTCCAGATTTATGG
The DNA here is from genome assembly GCA_004026905.1 of Hystrix cristata. NCBI lineage: Eukaryota > Metazoa > Chordata > Mammalia > Rodentia > Hystricidae > Hystrix > Hystrix cristata. The sequence continues at coordinate 53,408 of PVJO010003293.1, read as the reverse complement.
AACAGTAACTATACACTACACAAGATGATAGGGTTGCAACAATAATCTTAAACCCCAGCCCTCTGGAAGCCACATAAAGGGAGAAAGACACTAGGTCTAAATGGCTATGCAAAACCTCAAGTTGCAATTAGCTTTCAGTACTTTTGCAGAGCTGCATTCTCATCAGATGCTCAGACACCAGTACTGGGCAGTTTGGCCAGTTTGCACTATTTCTGCCATGTAATTTATTTTCCTTAATTCAACTCCATGCCTTTCCTTCCATGGCATCATGGAAGGGCTCAGCGCCCTTCACCATGGTGTTGCAGGTAAAATTATTCAAGTGTTTGAGTTGCCCGTGGACAGGAACACAAATCAAATTGAATTAGGCCATGAGTAAAAGGACTTTCTACCTTGCCAGAAGGGGCACAGGTGTACTTAGGAGAGAAGGAGCTAGGGCTTGAAACTGCCAGAGTTTCTTCAGCCGATATTTCTGCTTCTTTCTAAACATCAGGTTTATTCTCTCCTCTTGCTTTTCTCTGCAGGCCTCCCTGTGGCTGTGGCAACTCTGAGTTCATATGTCAAGAACATCATAAACAGAGACAGCTTTATATCCCAGCTTCAAATTTCTGTGGCAAGACTCCATGTTGCCAACCTTCTGGTGCGAGACCAAAGCTCTTACTGCCCTACCCCGGTGACCCACCATGTCTGTGGCTGGGCTGGGTCTCCAAATATGGCCGCTGGGTAATCTCTGTGGATATGCCACTTTCTCCATCTTTAAGTACAAAATAGGCCATATATTTTCTTCTTAACTATTCTTCCCATCTAGATCTGAGCAAAAGAATTTTTTTTAAAGATGGAACTCCCACAGCTGAGTTCTCCAGGCAATTACTTTTTTCCTCCCATCCCTTGAAATTCTTCTTGAACCTTTTTGAAATCTATATCTTAGTTTCTATGTCCATATTTTCCTTCTTCCTTTGAAAAATTTTACATCACCATGTGCAGAAAGCATAGCAAGCATGCAAATGCTTCCTACTTGAGGGTATAGATGAGTCTAATCAAAATAGCTGCCTTTTCTGCTTATTGCAGAAAAGATCGGTGGAGTACAAAACTCATGTTTACGTTAACCTAATCCCTATGTGATTAAAAAAGCACTCAAAAACACTGAGATTGCTTCTGGGAAAATTGGTTTGACCATTTAAATACAGTCAGTGTTTGTGAACATTATTTATTTTTATCCACTAACTAATAAAATATCATGAATGCACCAGTGATCCATATTATAAGTGCAGTAAGCTCTGTTTGAGCCATACACTTTAGGCTTTAAAGGTCAAACAACAACAACAAAATTCCTTCTTACTCTACTCTACCACACCTAGGCACACTATTGCCTGATTAGTATTTCCAACTAAAATATACAGTTGTGTAATTATCATACAATGATACGTACTTTCACTGAGAGATTGATAATACCTTTTGGTCATCACTTGTCCCACGTGAGTCTTGACACAGAAAACCCTCCGCGTCTGAATGCCCACACCACACGTAGCTTCTCCCCTCCAGCCAACGGTTGTATTCAGGGCAGCTACCAACGTGTTTTCAGAACAGGGGCTCCAAGGTGACGTCTCCCAGTAGAGCTGCATGCAGGGATGGTCATTGCATAAACGGTATTCTTGGAGAGCTTGACTAGGAGGACATGGTTTTCCGCCTGCAAAAAAAAGAATTAAAAATAAAAAACCCACAATTGTTGATTCTATGGTGAGAGTTGTTCTTCGTTTTGCTGCTTTTCCTGTTTTAATGGTCCAAAGACCTAAACCACTAAACCCTCCTTTCCACTTTAAGGTCAAGGATTTCGATCCTGAGTAACAAACTGATGATAAAATATTATACTCTTTTCTCCTAAATAATGGGCAGGAGTCCACAACAAAGAGATTATAAAACTGAAACACCTGTTCACCTCTGGAACACATATCTTTGAGATAAATTCCAAAGAAATCTTTCTTTTAACAATTGTTGCCTACATAAACTAGACAGAATAGCCCACAACCATAAAGTGATATTTTGTCGAATACACACACACACACACACACACACACATACACACACACTCTCACATATTCTCTGTTTCCTAAGAAAGGCATTATATTTCTCAGATAATCATTTTAAGATACTCAGCCTCCATCAAGAAATACATTTTGCTGCAACTGGAGAAATCCAGAAGTATCTTTTAAAGACTGGCAAAAGAGAGCTCATTCTTGAATTCTGAAAGTATCTCAGACGATGTGCTACCTTCTGGCAGGGAGACCAGACAGATATACACCCTTACACTAGGATGAATCAGACCATCAAATTCCATTAGAGTCTTTTCTTTCATATTTTTGTATCAATTTAAAAAGTGGTATTTACCTAAAATATTGATCCTTTTCTACTCTTCCATACTATTATATTCAAGTGGCCAGTTGACCAAGATTTGTAACCTTGGTTTGGTTATTTTTGTTACTTTTGTTTTTTCCAATTAAATGCTGCTGACTTTCTTTCCACTTCCAGAAATATAAAAGACAAGAAAGGGTTACAAGTGCACTTTAAGAATACAAAAATCTTCCTTCATCTTGACCCTGGCCCCATTTCTCAGGATCACAGAGCAGGATCTTATCTAAGAAGGAGCTCGTCTCAGCAAGAGGCCTCAGGATCTTGCTGCTCTAATGGGGCTGATGGAGGATGGAGCCAAAGGGAGACATGAAAGCAACAGTACATGTACCAGGGGACAGAGACCATTACTATAAATGATAGAAGCAGCTGCTCCTCTAATTTGTTCTGATGTCACTGTTCACATTCCCATAGCACTTCTTACATTCTTCAAAGCCATTTTCACAGCTTTCTTGTTCTCTTCCCGCCCCCAGCATGCCAGAATGACAGAACAGGAAATCAGGGCAAACGGATCAGGTAGCTTGCCAATGTTATTGGCAGCTCTTGGACAAGAAGTCAGATCTCCTGATTCTTAATTTGGAACTCATTTTACCCGGCATATCCAATTAGGCTTCCCACTGCACAGTTTGAAACTGGATATGTGTCAACCAAACTTTGCTCTCTTCTCTAAGAAGTATAATGAAAAATAGCATCCATCACATCTGACTATGTGAACCAAGCGTAAATAAACTAGAGGATTAAAGAATAAAAAAGCATGCATGGAAATGAAAGTATTAATGTGGAATCAGAAGACCAAAACATTATACTACCTACATGTTGCTATTTCTACGGTATATTATTATTACTGAGCTATTGAATACAGCGTTGAAAATGTTTCTGTTACCTTCTCCAGGCAGCGCCAGAACGTATCTTGACCTTGTCTGTTTCCCATCGGAGTTTTTATTTGAACAGGACTGGGAACACGACGACCATTCTGTCCACTCGCTCACTACACAATCCGCTCGGCAGGGAATTTCACAAGCCACCCATTCAGGAGGAGGAGGTAGTGGGCAGAGACTCCCTGATACATCTTCTCCTGTAATCAAACAGAGCAAGACAGATGCTCATTAATGCATAATCAAGGCCATTCGAGGAACACTTAGGTCCACTGCTGCTTCTGTTATTTCAGTTTAGCCCCGAAGACTTTACTGGGTGTCTAAACCACTAAAATACAAAAAAAAAAAAAAAAGACAGTTTCTTCAGTTATGCATAATGTTTACATCAAAAAAAAAAAATACCAGGAGATAATCTGGCACTTAGAGAGGTGGATACCACGTACCACAGCAAAATTCCCATTTTTCAACCTTTACAGGGATAAAAATGACTTCTTCCAGGAACACTTTAGCCCTGGATGACTGAGATAACCATGACTCACATGTTATTAACAACCATATGTAAGAAATACACACTTAAAAAAGAAAATGAAGGCTGGAGTGGCCTAAAACCCACAATCTACGTTGAACCTTATAATCTAACCTTATGAAGAAGAACTTCATCATTCTAGTTTCCTTTTGAGTGCTTTTGCCTCGTAAGCAGAAATCTGATGCAAGATTATTGCTTGATTTTGTCTTTTCTGTGCATAGTGGTAAATAATCTGAAACTATGATGGAATAGGCCTGTAGCAAAATTTTTACACTGTGTCGACAAAAAGTTAAAGATCAGTCTGGTATTCTAACACATTTACTATCCTTCTTTGACTAATCTAATGAATTTACTAAACCAAAAATAATGATTAAAAACTGTGGCATAAAGACCCACCAAATGAAAAGGATTATCAATTTCACATTGGACCCGATGCCTTTCTATAAACACTACTCACAGTCCTCTGATACATCACAGAACAAGATTCTTCACAAACCTTCAAATAAGGAAGGAGTGTGTTTAATAATGAATAGTTGGTAGGACTGGTAAGACTGGTGACGGGGTCATTTCTAACTTACTTTTCCCTAACTCAAAATATTACAATGGGAGGGCTGGGGATTTAGCTCAGTGGTAGAGCGCTTGCCTAGCAAGCACAAGGCCCTGAGTTTGAGCCCCAGACTCCCCCCAAAAATATCACAATGATTCCTAAAAAACTCTCTTTAAGGTTATTTATTCACTATTACTAAAAATTTTCGAGATAATTCTTATTATTTCTACCGTTCACAGTCTCCTCATAAAAATACAAAGAATGGTGACATCATTTACTGTTTTAAATACTATAACAACATAAAATGCGGAATGGCAACTATGGGAGAGAGGCAACTTCAGCTGAGTGATTTTGTAACTTGGTATTCTCTTCTCATGCAATGTCTGAAGAAAAAGTCACAGCGCTGGGGATTTAGCTCAGTGGTTAAAATGCTTGCCTTGTAAGCACAAGGACCCGAGTTCGATCCCCAGTGAAAAAAAAAAAAAAAAACAACAAAGTAACAGCACAGCGGCAAACGTCCTGAGCAGCTCCCTGTACCAGGCCCATGTGTCGCGAATATTACTCAGGCCTAGTGCGTGTCGCTGACACGTCCCAAGAAGGTCCTCTCAGTGGCAGGGCATCCGCCTCACCTCTGAGACCACGGCCCAGACTGGAAAGAAGGCTCGTGGCCGCACAGGCCTGCAGGGGACCATGTTCATAGCCTTCCACTCCAGAATTTTGCTTTTCTCATCAACCGAGCTGTCCCTGATTCCAAGGAGATGAATATTCTTTTTCAAAGCAAGTAAATAAAACAAGCCTCTCTTTCAGAGAGACCGCCTGAAGGAGAAGATAAAGAATGGCTAATATCTACATTCATATTTGTAAATGAGGTTGTGCTCGTTGCCCTTGAGGTACCAATAAAACTGTTCAAGCATATTATGGTGCCCCTACTAATACACCCCAATACAGCAAAGGGGAAGTGATTCCCCATGACCAAAGAAGGCAGCCAAACATCTAATAAAAATTTAATTTGTACATTTGTGACTACTCTTAGCATATTTCTTCCTCAAAACACTAAAGCAATATCTTTCAAAGAGCATTTCAAGGAATAAGGAATAGTCATAGTAGTCTTATTAAAAAAAAAAGTTAGGGGACATGAAAAGTACCAGGTTGCAAACACTAAAGTTGGTTTCACAACCGAAGAACTTCTCGGAAGGATGAAAATAGAAATATACATTGGAAATATCCTACGAGGAATGTAACGCTTTCCACCTTCTTTCATCAATGGCAATCCAATTCTGGGAGCCCCTCTCTCCCAAAAATGGTATTCTTGTAAATACATTTTAAAAAAACTCTGTTTTAAGAATTATAAACTACCAGCTGTTATTGTATGAGCACATATTATGTCTAAGACATTATAATGTAATAAAAATAGACGAAATCATTCTTATTTGTCTTCCTAGAGTTTGTGATTAATGATAGAGGTGAGCTAGCTGCATAAAAATAAAACCAAGCGCAAAAGTAATGTCAGATTGTAAACGTGTGATTCAAACAGAAAATACTGAACTTGCTAATGCGAAGGAAGGATTTGTGGGGGAACGGCACAGTCCCCTTTATCAGGTGACAGAGAAAGGCTGAGATAGTTGGCAATACAGTGAGGGAAGTGTCAAAAAAGATTCAGTGGTGAGATAATTGAGGCTTTTAGAAGATGGTTACTACTAAGAGTGCATGAGGATGGACGCCTGTGTTAGTTATGTGACATCAAATTCTGAATGATCTAGAGGGGTACAAGTTTTGTTTATCTGCTTTCCTTAATTTCCAAGTGGCTCTGGCTTCCATGGCTGGAATACTGTGTAACATCCTTCCCTGTCATCATATACACACAGGGCCCTCAGTATGCCTTTTTAAAAGGCTTTATTTTGATTAGAAGAGAAAGGGAAGAGGGATTAAAAACAAACAAACAAACAAAAACCCCAAATTATATTATGTACATGTACCCACTGCACAAGATGCCTGCAAATGGCTCATACCGCAAATGTGTACTAATAATTTTTTTTTTTTTGAGACAAGGTCTGGCTAAGTTGCTAAACTGGCCAGGCTGGGCTGAAATCTGGCATTCTCCTACCTCACTCTCCCAGAGTGCTGGCATTACAGGTGTGTGTCATCATGTGGCGCTTCAAATACTCTTTAAAATCTAAGCTTCCTTATAAAATGATATACTTACTTGCTTCAATGCAGGTAAATGTCAAGGCTCCCACCAATGTTTTGATAGTTTTTCTAAACAGCCAAATTCAGAAATACGAGCAAACAGATCAGACTTCCTTTAAGGAATTCAAGCTAATAGTCGTAAGCAGAATCTGCATTTCTTATGTGACTTACTGTATAAAAAATCTTGCAAAAGAAAACTTGCACAGTGAGTTCTAACTTCAGTCTGTCATAGACAGCAGACCAGGTAAACGTCAGAATGTGAATTCTCGCCACCGACACTTGCCCTCTTGAGGGAATAACACTCACCTTCTTAAAACCTCAATTATCCCACTGAAATGATGAAATATAACATTCAACTTTCAAGGACAGGCTAAGGGTTAAGAATAATTTATGCAACATACATATCAAGTTATACAACAAATGGCAGGTTTTCAACATGTAGAAACCTTAAAAAACATTCTTTGCAAGGATGTCTACCATATAAAACTAAGGACCTTCTTTATCTGAAAAAAATCTTGGTATTTATGTCACAACCATGGAAAGCACTATTTTTACCATTTGTATTGGTACACATAACTACCAGTGGCTTCATAGATAGGTTCACAGAAAACATAAAGAATATTTGTAATTTTCTAGATAATTTGACTGATATTGCTGGCTAATATAACCACTTAAGGGCCAAAATTAAAGCCCCTGAGCCTGAAAACCCCACCTGTCCATCTTCATTGACAGAATTATGTTCTCACTGTGTACAGAGAACCTATCACAAAAGAGCATTTTGCTTTCCTGTTTTCATTTTCTTGGACAGATCAATGAAACCAAGTGAAATATCAGGCACGCGTGGAAAATAAAGCACCACGTAGGACAGAGGCTTACCCATTAAAAGTGATTATGCACAAGCTCTGGTAATCTAATGTCATAATAAAATACAATATATTTAAGAAGGAAATTGAATTCGTCTTTTGAGAAGACTCTAAAACTACTCCCAGCTCTCACCAGACTCGCTGGGATCAATAAGGACAAACTCTGTGCTCTCTCCTAGTGCAAAGGCTTATTTAAACCAGTTGTGATTGTGAAATGTGGTTTTGCTTTGACCTTCATTACTTAGTATTTCAAAAAATATGGTAAAATTCACATCACGTAAAATTAACCATTTTAAAGTAAACATTTCAGAGACCTTTAGAATATACACAATGACATGGAAATACCGTCTCTATATATTCACAAACTATTTTCACCATTCCAAAGTAAAGGCCAGCACCCATTACACAGTTTCCCTCTTACCTCTTCCCTTCAGCCTCTGGTAAGCACTAACTTACATGCTGTCTACATAGATTTATCTATTGCAAGTATTTCATGTACATTAAATCAAATAATTTGTGACCTTTTCCATCCAGCCTGTTTTATTAATATTTTGGAGGCTCATCCACACTGTTGCTTGTTTCACTGCATTTTATCACAAAAGAGCATTTTGCTCTTTTGTGTGTATCTATCAGAATTAATTAATTTGTCCAGCTGTAGGTGGACATGTGGATTGTTTCCATATTCTGACTGTCATGAATAGAGCCACTGTGAATGACCAGGAACAGGTACTCATTTGAGTACATATTTTCAATTCTTCTGGGTTTATACCTATGAGTGGTATTCCAGGGTCCTAGTCATCACTCGATTTTCTTTGTGATTTTGTGGACACTGCCACATATAGTCAGATGACCAGCATCTGATTATAGTGTACACTGCTATTCTAATGACTGCCTATACCCAGTTAAAAGCAAAATTACTAAGAGAAAGATTCTTCAACATATGAATATATTAAAGGTTCTTGAAGAATGTTTCTTTTTATGGTTCAGATGCACACACTACTTAAATTATAAACACATATGGCAGGCTCTCTGTGGCAACTACTCAAACAACTATTTTAAATATAACACAAATATAGTTACCAGAGTTTGAGCTTTCCACATAAAACTAATAATTAAAGCACATTTACTACACATCCTGTGGTGACCTTTGTTTTTTGACACCTAAGGAATTACAGGTTAATATCATGATCTACCATCTCTTTTTTATAACAATTAACAAACAGCATAGTCTATGTTAGTTTTAGATTCTACACTACAAATGCCTAAAAAGATAAAAGAAATAATAAATATATAGACAAAATAGAAAGATAAACCCAGAAATCCCAAAATCTACAGAATGATTTGAAAAAGCAGATAAGCAATTTTTATACAAATTTCAGACTATCTACTCTTGGAAAAATAATATATACTCAGTACTTTATTGATAGCTCCTCTTATCTACTGTTACACTGCCTATGGAAAATAATGAAACAGTTATTGAAAATTCATGCCATAAGATTTTATGTCCTATTTAAACCTCAGAAAAGAATGCCAAAAAACGTTGATTAAACGCTTGCCTACAGCTGAGTAAGATATCAACAGACAATACTGAGCAAATTTAGTGGAATTGATATGTATTTAATTCCATTTTGAAAATCTAAATGTTATCTCTTCAAAAGCAAGTAGCCTCTGGCCACTTCTGGACTGAGATTCTAATCAGCAAAGGAAATGTTTATATTTCAAGCCAATAGAAGATAGAACAAAGCTAGAGGCAAAGCAGAAGCTATTGAAACATCTTAATATTGCCAGCAAAGTGATTAATGTTTCTGCTTGCTAATCTCAGAATTTAAAGTTCATTTGTCTACATAGTTTATATATACAGAAAGAAAAACAAACTTGAAGTTAAGTATTATAATACTAATGATTTAAAACATCATCAACAATATTAAGATAACAATAGTATCTGATACTTATGAAAGTTTAGTGTGGTTTTAGACTCACTAATCACATTACATGTAGTATTTTATTGAATATCAATATTAACATCAATAGTTTGGGACTGTTGTTACACTTGAAGCATAAAAAGACTAAGAAACTTACGCAAAATTTTTACTTATTTATTTAATATATGTTTTAGCTGGACCAGGAAGATAATTACAAATTACAGCATTATTCACAGTGTCATATTGCCATTAAGTTCCTATCTTACACAAGCTTTTTGCTCTACAATCTTTACTTTTTTCTATTTGGTGCTTTTTTTTTTATTAGCACATGCTTATAGTAAATAATGCTTATGTTCATCGTGGGAATTGGTACATGCACAAACACATCATAATTCTTTTTACTTCTCACACACACACTTGTTGGTCCCCTTCCCATTTGCTTCATATTCCTTTAGCTACTTTCATGAGGAATGGATTCCACACAACTCATTGTCAAGACACCAGTTAAATTAAGATCAAGGGACTAAGCCCAAAAAAGAGAGCACCTTAGTTACTTGGGACTAGTGTGATGAGATGGATGGAATAGGATAATACTTTTGAAAAGGAGAAAAAAATAAGTAGATTCCAAAAAAGTGCAATATGCAAAGATAGGAGGGTGACTAAAAGGGAAAATAGTAAAGTAGGGACATGATTAAAAAACAATAGAATGTACTATACAAAAATAATACAAACACTTATTTTCAAGAAAAACATCTTTACAAGAGCCAGTAGTTTGCTGAAACTGCATGTATGTAATAATTATGCTCCTTGTAGAAGCCTAACTGAACAACCATCCCAGGTTCTCAGCATTCAATACCATGATAACAGCTAGCACTTTCTGGTTACTTAAAATGTGTCCAGCACAATACTGTAAGATTCTGCATGTGCCAACTCAGTTGATTAATACCAGGAAACACAACACATGCAAGACACATAGTAGACTATATGTATGTGTGTGTGTGTGTGTGTGTGTGTGTGTGTGTGTATAATCTCAATTCATTTTAACTTTATAACAGTTCTATGAGATGGGAACTGTCACTGTGCTCATTTTACAGATGAAGACCCTGAATTTTCCATAAACTAAATAATTTTCTCACTGAAGTACATCCCCAGACCTTATTTAATTTTAAGACAAGGTCTCCATAGGTTGCTCAGACTGGTTTGAACTTGCAATCCTTCTGCCTCAACCTTCCAGAGTGCTACAATTACAGGCATGCACTACCATGGTTAGTTCAGAGTTCATTTCTTAATTATGATGCATTATTAATTTTCGTATCTTCTATGTACTCGTAGGACAATAGGTACCTGGCTACACGTATTGGGCAGATTTTCTATTGCTGAACAAAAGACCTAAAATCTACAATTTAAGGTAGGAGAAGGTTATTTGGCTCATGGTTTCATGGAGTTCAGTCCATCTTCAGCGGGTTCCAAAGCGGAAGCATCATGTGGAAGTTATGGCAGAGAAAAGCTGCTCACTTAGTAGTGGCCAGGAAGTAGAAGAGTAGAAGACAAAGGAAAAGCAACAGAAAGAGATATGCCATCCAAAGAATGCTCTCAGTGACCCCTCCACCTATTAGTGGCATCCCTTTATCTGGGCCCCACCCACAAGTAATATATTAAGCTATCAACATTAGTTAACTAATCCACTGATGAATATAGTACCCCATTATGAGCCAATCACCTTTCTAGGAGTCTCTTAATCTAATCAAGATGACAATAAAGATTAACTACCATACTACATAAGGGCAATCTAGTGGAAAGTCAGTTAACTAAACTATATCATCACATCCTCAGCACATGAACACTGTATTCAGTTTTCCTCAAAGTAATAGAAGACGCTGAAGTACTGACATAGAATCTAGGATTTATGGGCAAACTACAAACGCTCAAAGTTTTGAAAAGAGCTCAGAAAATCTAACAAAGTCACTCAGGGCTAAAATGTTACATTTCTTTGGATCCAGTCACACATCCTAGGGGGAGTAAACACAGTTATGTGTGTGTGCAAAATGACTGAAAAACACTCATTTTGATTCAAGTGTGGGGAAGGAAAAGAAAAACTTTTCCCTTAAAAATATTAACTGCTCACAAACCCCAAATGAGAGCAAATGAGATTGTCCTAAGAAGGTATTCTTCTAAAATAATGGGATCTGTCTGTGTCTGTCTGTCTGCCTCTTCTCTGTCTCTCTCTCTCCCTCCCTCTCCCTCTCTCTCTCTCTCTGCCTCCCTCCCTCCCTCCTTCCTTTCCTCTCTTTCCTCCCTCCCTCCTTTCTTCCCTCCCTTTCCTCTCTCCCCACCTACTCTTTTAACATTTTTTCAGTACTGGGGATTAAAACCAGGGTCTCACACACAGTAGGCAAACATTCTACCACTGAGTCATGTGCTCAGCCATTTTTGAATTTATTTTAAGGCAGGATCTCTGTAAGTTTCCCAAGCTGGCCTTGAATTTGCAATTTTCCTGCTTTAGCTTCCCAGCTACCTGTAATTACAGGTGTGCACCACCACAACTTTATCATTTTCTTAAAAATGCTTCTCCCCTTTCCTTTGTTCTTTTCTCTTGGCTCATCAAAGAAACTGGTACATACCACTGTTACACATCATTTTGTAAATTTTTGCTGGTTCTATAAACGAGCTATTTCCATAAAACCGATACTTGTGTATTATCACCCACTCTTTGAAAATGCTTCTGCATCCACTGTTCATTTCTAGGTTCCCTCTCACAGTTTCTGATTCTCAAGTCCATGTACTTCACACCCATCAATACCTGACTCCAAACAAATTCTAGTTTCCTGTGAAGTCAGCATTTCCATAGGCCATGTAGGCATGCAGAGACTTAGGGACCATCCCACATCATACGTAGGTCTAGAGAGAGCATGTAATAGCTGGCCAGCTCATGTCTCCTCTGTGCCTATACACTGCCTACTTTCTCAGTTTTTGCCTTCCCTGCAATTTTTCTGAAATTCCCTTATATACGTTTCCTCAGCAAAGTATTTCATCTGTAGAATAAAAGGGAGGCCATATCTACTCTCTTCTCCACATTTTACCAGCTTCCTCCGTTCTGATCTAAGATATTGCACAGCGGTGGGTCATGGCTTGTGCTAACGCTGTATATTCTGAGACTTGTGGCTTTCCTTATTGACATCTGAAGGAAAGTATTTGGAGTTGACTACATTTTTTTTTGTCTTTTTTTTTTTCCTATACACCTGGCGCCTGTGTATAAAAGTCCATTTTTCAGGACTACTGTCGCTGAAAGGATAGTCAAGATGCCATTCTGTCACACTTACTTTCTGCTGTTTGCACTCAAAGCATAATAATCCTAATTTTTCAAGAAACAGTAGTTACCTCAGAAATCAACACGTTGGAGGGGGCTCATTCAAAAGGGCACAGAAGAAAAAAAGCACACTAATGTACCTCAAAATATGGTCTAAAGATAACTGCTCAATACGGAAGCCTAGTTTCTCATGAGAATTTTGCAGAGAAACTACATAATTTGAAAATGATGAATCCAGAAAAACAATTATGGAATAAATAAGTGCCCTTTGTAATGTAATAACTGCAATTCCTCAAAAAGAAAATCCTGGTGCAAATAGGCAGTCAATATAAGGTACAAAGTATTTGATGAGGTTTTGTGACAACTAGGGTCTCTATCATAGTTTCTGATCTTTCTAGATCTGACCTGCCTTTGAAACTGACCAAAACACAATCCTGGAAAATTATTAAGTCTCTTCCGGCTCCAAATGAGGGCAGAATGTTGGTAGAGGGACAGTATTGTCATTCTCTGATTGTACTATTGGGTCTGATGATGGATCAAAGAAAGAAGGTAAAATAATATTCAGAAAATTGCAAAGCACCACTTATATATAATGTGATTTTTTTATTATTAGTGAAATTGAGAATAAGGAACATTCCAAATAGATTAATGATCTGGGTCAAAGACACTATCTCTCCTTTCCACCCCAATGTTTTGATAAAAAGGTATAAAAGGAACTGAAATGATTTTGAAAATACTAAAATTTCTAATTTTGTCGATCTACTTAGCTACTAAGCAGTAAAATATGTAGACCAGATTGAATATGAGGTCCATATAGTACTTCAAGTTGTTTTAAAAGTTCAATAGTACTTCAAGTTGTCTTAAAGTTTCCTAAATATTTGAAATATCCCATACTTTTAAAGTAGGTAAGTGAATAGAGTAAATTGATAGCACAACAGTAAATAATAATCATTTCTCTCTGTAATTAACCTTCAAAAGATAATTGTGACACATAGATACATGTATGATAATTTAACTACTCCACTATTCTGCACAATTAAGAGATTTTCAATTTCTCCATGATAAATAAAAAAGCAAATGGCATTTTTGACCATATAATTGATTAAATTCACAGGAACACATTTCTAGAAATGGAAAAACAAAATGAAGGGTATAAACTTTAAGATTCTTGCAAGAAAATAGCTGTCAATCTGCCCCATCCCCGTTATTTGACATCACCCCTAGCTTTCAAATTTACATACAAGTAATATTCACTTTTTGTACTGTAGAGTTTTCTGAGTTTTGGCAAAGCTCAATCATGACACTGAGGAATTCTACCCCCACAGAAAAATTCCCCAGTACTGCACCTTTAAAACCAACTCCTCCTGCAGGTCTAACCCTTGGTGATCACTGATCTGTTTTTCAACCATATACTTTTATTCTTTTCCTCAGAATGTCGTATAAGTAAAATAATACAGTGTGTATACCTTTAGGTCTTACTTCTTTCGTGCAGCAAAGTGCATACAGAGTTCATATATTGCTGCGTCTATCGATAATGCATTATTTCTTGTTGCTGAGTAGTATTGCATTCTGTGAATGTAGCACATTTTCTTAATCCATTTCCCTGCTGACGGACATTTGGGTTGTTTCCAGGTTTGGGCCACTATGAATAAAGCTGTTAAACAGGTGTTTGTGTGAACGTAAGTTTTAATTTTTCTCTGGTAAATAACATAAGGTTGCTTAGTCACATGGAAAGTGTAGATTTTGGAAGAAGCTGATGAATTGAATTCTAAAGCAGCTGTACCATCTTACCTTCCAGTGAGCAAATGTCTGAGAGTTCCTGTTGTGCAGCACTCACAGCAGCACTGAGTGTGACCAGCTGTCTTGGTTCTTTCATTTTCATCATTCTTATAGGTCTACAGTGATATTTATACTGTAATTTTAATTTGCATTTTCCTAGCGACTAATGATGTTCAGTCTCTTCATGAATTCATTTTCCATCTGAATATTTCACTGGTGAAAGTTCTTTTCAAATCTATTTTTAAATTGGGAGGTTTGCTTTTTATTGTTGAGTTTGAAAGGTTCTGTATACATTCTGGGTGGAAATTTTTGTCAAATTTTTGTCAAATTAGGTTTGCAGATATAATCTCACAGTCTTGAGATTTTGCTTTATTTTAAAAGTGTCCTCTGCAAAATGAAAGTTTAATTTTGCTAAAGTCAAATTTACCAACTCTTTCTTTTGGATTAATGCTTTGGTGTTTACTAAAGCTGCTTTTAGGAAGGCAAATTTTCAGGAATGAAAAGAAAATATATTTCTTGATGCAAAAAAGAGCTAAATTTTAAATATTAACACCAAGAATTTCATAATTTTGAATGGAAAGAATTCTAATATGAGAATTCTTGCTAGAATAAGACTAATATGTCTTACTGTATAATACTGACACTCATTTTTCACATATGGCGCTAAAGAAGTTTTTCCATGACAAATACCGATATAACTGAGATTCTAGGGTCATAACATACTGAGAACATGTGTGATGCAATGAAAATTGTTTTGAGGGTAAAACATTCATGTAGTATCCGTATTATATAAAGCACAATCTATGAAGATGGGGCTTGTCTTTTGTAACATTACATCAGACATCTGGCACAATGCAGTTCGCCTCATCGATCTGGTGAATTCTAGTTAAAGGAATAATAGAGAACTAAAAGGAAAAATGTTTTGCCTACTAAAGGTGTAAGATGCACTTTGATTGCACTCAGCCCATCCCCCACCGGCCAGGTTCTCATCCCAACATTGACTGAGAGGCAGGGCGCACAAGGGACCCTGAAGTCAGACCGACTGACTTACAACCCAGCCTCTGTCACTTACTTGTTGATACTACTTAACTTCTTAGAATCCTCATCTATACAATGAAGACTACTTTGTAGCGTTAGTGTGATCACACTATCTCATTGCACCCAAATTCCCATAGGACAGGTTATTACAAGAACGCAATCAGTTGATATAAGTAAAACTCTAATAATGGAGTCTGCTTCAAAATAATAATAGGTTTTAAAATATGTGTTGGTAGTGACCTATTAAAAGTCACAGATTATTTTCATTCTAATAATTCATAAGCCCAGGTTTCTAGAAAATTTGACTTTGACTAAAGTACAAAGAAAGCAAAATAAATTTGTTTTTTTCCTTGAGTGGGGGGGTATATTTTTTAATGCTAAATCACATGCCTGCCATTATATCAACTATAGTATTTCCAGATCTTGTCTCTAGATCCTGCACATTTTGGGATCTATGAAATGTGCACAGTTAATCAACATCTAAGAATTCTTGTACTGGGAAAGCAATCAACAAAAACAAAACATGTTAAAGTAGGCAAATTTCCTTCACTGTGCAACTCTTGAGAAACAACCATAGTGTTTCATGTTTCCCTTTAAAAAGTATTGTTGTTGATATCTTTGTCAGTGCCTGATCCTCTGGCAATTAAATTGCTTCTATTCAATTTTTTGGAACATGGCAGGGGTCTAATGACTACCTTTGTAAGATATTCAAGAAGTAAAATAAAACAACAAATCACACAACTACATTGAAGGTTTGTAGTGGTGAACTAGGACAGAATCATGCTATATAATTTTCTCATCAAAATGTTGCAAACTAATTAAGACTCTAAAATAATGATTGCATACCACTTTTCTAATTTGTTTTACAAACTTACTTCAAATTTGGGATTACAATACTAGAGACCAGAAAGCATATAAACTAATGCTGAGAACATGTTTCATTATCTGTCAGAATTTGAGATTCAAACAGAGAGAAAACAGCCAGCTTTTAAAAGCTTAGTTCAGTCACTACTGAAGCCTAATAAATGTGAAAAATAAAACAACCAAGTGAAAATTAGGCAGGTAATAATCAGAAAAACAAAATGGTAGAAGAATCAACACTAAAGGCATAATTCTAAAGTACTTATTCAAGCCAAACTGATGTCAATTGGAAGTTTGCATACATAATAAACAAATATGTTCCACATACATCAATTACATGAATTGTTTGTGGCCTAAGAATGTATAAATTTCTGCTGTATTTTGGAGGGGGGTCTGGTACATCTCAAGAGTATTATCTCAGACTAATTCTGATGCCCTTTTATCAATGAATTCTAAGCACAATAGATCTGCCTTCCCCAACATGATTTATTACTCCATAAAATAATTCAATTTGTCACTGCCATTTTTTTAGTAAAGCTCAAATAACTCGAAAAAAAATTAATGTTTTGACTTAAGTTTAAAATACAAATAAAATATTTCCTAAGATGTTTTGAAACATAAGGAGTAAACTTCAACAAATCTTTCCAAAATCCAAATGTCCACTGATATCACTCCCAAATTCTCCTCAACACTTCGTAACAGTGACAGTAAATTCAAACTGTGTGCTCAGAAGAATAAAAGATGAAAAATACAGATTTCTGAAGCCCATGTTATTGTTCTTCTGCACTGAGATAAAGAGAAATACATTATTTCATGAAATCACTTTATTAGATGTCTGTTTCACTTAAGGGGTCAAATTCTTAATTACATCATCAGTAATTATGTTGATGTGTATTGCTTTCGAGGCCTTGTATCTTTGGAAGTAATTTAAGAACATTAGATATTTACGGTCATTTAACTTATGCAACGCAAGGACGGTGGCGATGACACATGTCTACCACTTTTATTAATGTCTTTATATTTCGGGTAGCTTCATCGGAAATGCAAACAAGTCTGTGACATGCTATTGCAAGACAGGAAAGAAGAAGGGATGAGTATAGAAAACCATGAACGCACTTAAGGACGTCTATGCAAAGCTTTGCAAGGCTCCATCTGATTTGTTAGTGTGCTCACACTGGCAGCTGGATTTGCCAGTCAGGACGATAATTCTGCTTGAGGTCATATTCTATTAGCATGCATGTCCTCAGGGGTAATGCTGAGAAACGATGCTGGATGGCAGGAAGGATGTGTCAAAAGGAAAATTTTGTAATGGTGGCTCTCATTTAGGTAATCAAAAATGACTGAATGTGCCAAGACAAAGACAGAGAAATTTGCACAAAAGAGTCAAATCTCCATTATACATACCACTGGAAAGACACAGAAAGGAACTTTCTCTGAGGCAATTGAGAGAGGTTACCTAGGTAGTGCTACGTGAGCATCTTGAAAAATATGAGCATTGGCACTGGCACTCTGAGCATCTGATGCGTGACTCTGCTTACAGACCTTGCCTGATGTGACTTCCCTCTTCTAGTTTGTGTGAATCAGCCAAGCTCAGGAAACCAGATTTTCTTTCCATGTGAAAATTCACAAACTGTGAAATCTTAATCATCAACCCATTCTGTACATCCAGCCAAAGCTAAGCTAACTTACAAAATCTGTGCCGGGTATGCCAAACCTATCCTTGGACATCTGGGGACCATGGGACACCTCTTTCCAACTCTGAAATAATTGTACAGTGTTTACTGCCAGGCTGTTAGAGAAATTCTTATAATCTCATATATATGAATTTCAGCAATGTGGAAAAGGAAATTTGCTTCATTTCCCTCATTCTTTGCTTCACTTACAGTTTCAAACCTGTCAAAAATAATTTTGATCCACTCTGCCAAGCTGGTTGGTAGAAACAGAAAAAGAGTATATGTGATAAATTTGTTTCAACCCACAAAGAACCCAAGAGTTGCAGAAAACAACATTGCTTGTCTAACTTGAGAAATATTCTTCAATTCTCTTCATTATTCGGTTATTATAATGGGAAAGATTATCCTGACAATTGCTTGCAGCAGAATTTTTTATACTTCTATGTATGGAGCAATAAGTATGTAAACAGAGAGAAATATTAAAACTTTCAGTGTTAATCTATATTTAAAAACCCAAGCACATTCTGACAAACTTTCAAATATAGAATG
Source organism: Hystrix cristata (assembly GCA_004026905.1). Taxonomy (NCBI): domain Eukaryota; kingdom Metazoa; phylum Chordata; class Mammalia; order Rodentia; family Hystricidae; genus Hystrix; species Hystrix cristata. Next base: position 34,878 of record PVJO010003293.1, on the reverse strand, counting down.
CATGAAGTTCATAAAATATATATGCGTGTGATTGTATTACTGTTTCTAATTTATTTTTCCCCTCAACAAAATTCTACCTTTGAATTCTTATTTATTATGCCTTTTATTCAATTGAGTACATAGACAGAAAATACAATAAAGCTTTGCTAATTTCATAAAATATTGAAACACTGACACTGCAAATAGAATTTCACTATCTTTATGTACTTCTAAATGTATCTCATAGTTTAATCTAAAAACCTATTTAAGCAATGCATAATTTCTTAGGCCATTATTTGGATAAATTCAGTATTTTAGAGAAGAAAAACCTGAAATTTGGAAATATTATTTTACTTGCACAAAAGAAGTCAAAAAACTTGACTCCTGAAGATTAAAATATTAAAAGCAGCAACAAATATGTTAATTTCTTGTTCTCTTGCAAGTTTTAGAAAAACGTCCAAATTGTGTTTCAAGGAAATAAAAGAGTATTTTATAATCATCTTTATTAGATCATCATTTAAAAACCCAATATTATGTTCTAATTTTCTAATTAACTGGTTCACTTCTGCTGTTGAAGGCACTAAAGCTCTCCGGGACAACCTCTATTAATGCATTTACATTTGGGTAATATCTTTTCAGTCTTTACTAATTGTTTTACATTGTGCCTAAGTTCATCATAAATACAACCAAGTCTATGAAAGACTATTGTAATGTAGGAGATGAGAAACAAAGAGTGTCAAAATGATGGATGTTCTAAAAGGCGTATCTTTGAGAGGCACCATCTGATCTGCCAGTGAGGTTGCTGTGCAGTTGTGTATGTCTGTCCAGGATTCCAGTGTTCGCTGGGCGAGTATTCAGTTAGGCAAATCCCTTATTCCAATGACTCCTCTCCCATAGGAGTTTGAGCAACTCAGTTTCAGAATTCACATAACATGTTTTGGAATCCACAGATTTTGTAGAAGTGGATGAGAAAAGATCCAGTTAAAATGCTTGCAACTCTCTTTATATTCAACCAAAGATGACTATTGTGATACATATATTTAGTAAGAGTTCACAGTCTTATCTTAGTATGTCTATTTCCATTTGTTCCATGGTACAAATGTCAGCAAACTTACGTTCTAAACATGGAGAAGATGGTAAAAGGAAAGAAGATTCAGGTAAAGTACATAAATAGGCATGGTAACAAGGTTAACTACTTATTTCTCAAAAAGAAAAAGCGACATACACACAAAAAGTATACACACTGCCATCAACACACAAAATCCTTGGGACACAGTTATCAGCTAGAATCAGATCCTTCCACTTATGAGTTTATTTATTTTCCTCTGATTTGAAATACACTGACCTGCAAATTCTATCTCAAAATAAAATACATTATTATTATGATTACTGGAGACTCTGAAATTTACCACAAGGAAACATTAAAAACATACATTAGTTTTCAATGTTATATAATTGTCAATGTTCTCTTTCGTGTTTCTATCATGATACCAAATCTTCTGTACATTCTGAGAAGCAAAGTATAGTTATATTCAAACCATATATATGTATATATAAGTAGACATGTATAATACAAAATACGTAGACATTTTATGTTATGTGTATCTAATATATCCACATTTATATCGAACACAATAACTACGCACAACAAAGAACAATGTGCTCTTTGAGATGGGATGAGATCTGTTCACATATCATTTATTCAGATAAAGATCTATACACTGACAATAAGTATGCATAAATAAAACTGGCTTGTTTATAGATTAACTTTGGTCTTCAGTCCAGTGTTTGGTTCAATTTTTTTTCCTCTTAACTTGAAAAGGAAGTGAGTCTTTTTGTGTATGTTTGGAACTTGAAAATGCAATCTTATTTAATTTTGATCAGAACTATGTTTAATTCTATAGAGTTAATTCTATAGAGCCTATTAAATAAATGATGATGCTAAACATTCACCCTATAAACAAAACTTGAACCTCTGGCTTTGGGACATAAGATGATTCAGTTAGTAGCACAATAAATACATTCTAAAAATTTTGAGAGCATAAAAACTGGAAGTACAATATGAAGGCACATTAAGGAGTGGCGGGATGGGACCTGAGCAGCAAGCCAGCGTGTGGTCCAGGACTTGGGTCTGGGACCAGCCCCACCTGTCTTTCAGCAGGTCCTCACTTGTTGGTTATGATCTCTTTTGGTTTAAATGAAAATGGGAATAATTCCAGGTCCTCAGGCTGGCTGAGATTTCAAGGACAAGATCGTTATTTCAAGATGTGTTTATTCTTACTTGTTTTCAAGTATTCTTACTTCCATTCAGCAAAATCTGAATGGAAGATTATTGGGTATAAGGAGTAAATCCCTGCCTCGCTACTAAAATATTTTTATTAGTAGTAAATAATCATATATATAATTATATATGATGATCTGCTTATTTATAAATTATATATGCCACATCCTACTATTAAACATATTAGAGTACATAGTACATTATAGGTCATGTAACCTAATATTAAAATGTAATAGTGTTATGTTTTATGTATAACCTATATATTCTAGACTAACCCAATATTCATTAATATTAAATCAGTATATACAACAATGTATTTTATTATATTGTGCGATATAGTAGATAATATATAGCATACAGTATAAATATTAGTATATAATACACATCTACATTGTACAACACACATAATATGTACTGTATATAATTTTTTGCCAACAGCAAAATATGCAAATTAAACAGAGTTACTATACGTAACACCAGATATATTGAAGATGTCAGTTATCTGATACCTATCTGCCTATCTACCACTGGAACACAAATTTAAAAAATAGTCACAGAAAAATTTGCAGACTATGGTTTTGTGCAATTGTGCTAACAATATATGACATTACTCAGTATATTTCAAATATTTCCCACCTCCTTCAAATTCAGGCTTGCAGAAATACTATAATATACCTGATAAAGTTTCTTTGCAACATTTTTAGCACATACGCATTAGCTTATGGAACGTAGAACAACTTCAATTTAGGCAGACAGCAGAAATCTGAGGCTGAGTTGAACCACACCCCTGTCTTTGAAACTTTATACAGGTATCAACTATCAAGGAAAGGATCCTAGTTATTATTCAGAGTCCTGAACCATAATTTCACATTTGCTTTTCTTTCTAAGTCCTGCTCTTTACAGAATCTTGGCTTTGTCCCTGGAGCCATACTCAAGACTCACAGAGTGTCTTTTTACAAAGGAAATACACTCAGTACTCACCTTGCAAATGCTTTCTGTTCATGACTATGATTGCATTAAGGAGTGAAACTTCTGAACTATAATTCATAAGACAAAAGTGACTAAAGAAAATACTAGCTTAGAGATAAAGCCTTCCTTTCAGCATCTAGTAGCCTAACAGTTCTCAATACATTCCACTCCAAAAGGCACTTGGTCCCAATTCAGATCATGTTTTAATTTGCTTTCATTATTTAGTTTGCTTTCAGGATATTATTTTTCTTGGACACATTTTCAGTTGCCCAGTTGGATGAACATCCTGACAAATCAAACTAGGCTTTGAGTAATTTTTAAGCATTCTCAAATCTTGCCAATATTAGTGAACTGTTTCCTGATGAAGACTGTTTATACTTGTAGTAGAAAAGCTGACTATATCACATAGAAGTGCGCTACAAAATGCTTATGGAAATACTGGCTTTGAGAAGAAAAATAATAAAAAGTCTACTCATCACAAAATGAATTCCGGAAAAGCCTCATACGAGATTTCGAAAAAAAAAAAAAAAAGGCAAAAACTGATGAGAACCAAAGGGTAGTAAGCACAGAAGAGTTTTACATGAAGTATAGCATCTTAAGAACATGTTTTTAAAAATCAGTATTTAATGAAATTGTTGTCTCTGACAGAACATGTTAGAAGATGTTACTACAAACACCTGAGCGGTGTTTTTTATCTGTATGATTGTTTTTATTAATATTAGGATTCCTCCAGGATGGCAGACTCTGTTCCTCACCGATAATGCCGAGCCTGGCACAGATGATGGGCTCGAGAAATATCTGCTGAATGGATGAATGAAGGCCTAACTCAGAAGACTGCCCTTCACATGTGTGCTTTCTGTAAGCTAATAACAGAAACATGCTCGTGTAACTGCCATGAAAGGCGCTCTGAAATAAAAATTATAATTGGAATGACAAAAATAACAAAGAATAAACTTGTGGAACACTTAAGTAGAACAACAATTTTACACGCTGTGTTACCAAGCCATCATCAGCACAGGCACAACAGGACCTAAAAGCATCCGCAGTCTGCTTTTGATAAGGAAACCAAGGCAAGAGAAGACCGACTCAATTGTCACAAGTCAACTGGCCATCAAGCACAGCTCTTTCTACTAAGATCATGTAGGATTTCTTTTCCAAACAATAGAAGTCCTGTAAGTTACATTATTATAATACTAAAATAAATTCTTTTTTTAAAAATTACCTAAGTTTATGTATTTCCCCAATAACTTAATGCTTTTGTTTTTATAAATATACTGGCTTTACTAAGAAATACTTGAGTTGGAGACGTTGAGAGAACCCAACTGCGATGCGTTCTCGTGTGAGTGAGTGCACACACGTGTGCATGTGGTGGGGGAGCAGAGGCTGCAGAAACGATAGGCAATCTGGGTTCACGGTTTTAAATGGGGCATGTTCCGATTTTCAAGGTCAAATTTTAAGGCAACGAAAAAGTTAAACCACAAACTTTGTCATGATCGGCATCTATTTCTGTTTATGTAAATATCACTCCTAAGCTCAAGCGAAAGCTCTCTGAGGTCACTGTGATAGTTTTGCATCATTAAATGCCAGGGAAGCAGCTTACAATCATAGGTTCTCAATGTATGATATTCACTTTAACGAGCTGCTGATCTTCAAGGAAAAAAGTCAAAAAGTATAACTAAGAAAGAATAGTTAATGTCCCTCCAATCGACTAGATCAAAGTTGGGAAGAGAAAACTGTATTATGAATTAGTTCTCCTTTTTCTCCAAATGAATAATTCCAACAACCCTTCAGAACAAATGAAAGATAGATAAGGAGTTCAAAAGACATATGACATCCAAAAGCCTAATATACCTTGAGGGCTAAATTCTATCTTCTGAAATAACTTTTTTAAAAGTAAAATTAGAACATCAACTCATTAAACGACATAATACAAAAGTGAACATAAAAGTTGTACATGAAAAATGTGATACATTTTCAAAAGAAACTAATGTTTATTACTGTACACTTTGATACTTCTCTCATCTCTACTTAAATGCAGTTTAAATGTATTACTAAACATTAAAACAAGTCAGCCTAGGCATTTCTTACAAAATTCTCCCGCTCAAAGTTTATAAAAGATTTGACAATGACTTACAGGTATTTTAAAAACACATTTATCCTTGAATATTTTGAATGTTTAAACTTGAAAAGAAAAAAAAAAAAATAGAGCACCCGATGTGACTGCCAAGAGCAAATGCTTCAAATCAGCATTAATAGCTTATTTTAAATGAGTGCATGTATTTTAACATCAATTTTGTAGAGTACTTGTTTTCCTCACGTATCACTGAGCCACTTACACAATTTTTTCCATCTACCTGTGGCAGAATGTTTAATATTGCATTCCTACATGATTGGGCATCATCGACTTATGCTTATTGAATACTTAACAATAAAAGCTATTTAAATGCCAAAAAACAAAGTCTTGATAAACAATGAGAAAGCAAGATATGCAGCATCACTGAAAAGGAACAGTGAATACCATGCTGTGTTAGTTTGCTCAGCTTGCTATAACAAAATGCCTCAGACTGTGTGGCTTTATAGGACATTTTTAAAAATAGATATGGGGCAGCCAAGTTCAAGGTCAAGGAATCATTGTTAGCAGGGTTGGGTTCTCCTGAAGGCGCTTTCTTTGGTTGCAAATCATTAGGATTTTCTTTGTACACAGGCCTCTATGGTGTCTCACTGTTTGTCCAAACTTTCTCTTTTTATAAAGATACCAGTCAGTTTGACTAAAGCCCACCCTTAAAGTGGTTTTAACTTAGTCAGTTGTTATAGGGCCCGTTTCCAAATGTCGTTATATTTTGAGGTGTTAGAAGTTAAGGCTTTAGCATATGAATTTTGGAAAGACATAATTTAGCCCACGACACATCCCAATTTACTTGAAATGTGGCATTTCTCAAATTTAGATTATACTTGATAACTTGCTATCTTTCTGCCTTTCATGTAGTTAGAATCTTAGGCCAATCGATTAATTGTTCAGATATTATTATAGTGGTTTATCATATGCTGGACCTAGCAATTCCTTGTTCAATTTATTAAATTTGAATTGAATGAGAGAGTTTACAAATATATCAAGATTTTTTAAAATATTCATAGCTACAACAGTAATTAGATTATTTCCCACTAAGCAATGTAAATGTAATTTAAGTTTTGACCACAAGTCTGGCACAGTGTAGGAACTGGTAGTATTAGTCACTAGTGAAAAGATAAAACTCCATCTATTCACTCATTCACCATTTATTTATTTTTAGTTCACTACATTTAATGGAGAGATGCATACTGTGTCAGCAGTAACAGATTCAAAGAAAACTGCAGCATAGTTCCTATCTTCAAGAAGACTAGCATACAATGGAGTCATCTACATAAGCAAAGATCAGTGTGCTAGGCGTTTGAGAGTAGGAATGATGACCTGAGAAGCAAGGGGTCAGTAATATGTACAGAGATCGGGAAGGGATTCACAGAAGAGATAGAAAGGAACTGAGGTTTGAGTGAGCCGGAAATCACAGAAATCCAAGAGAGAAGTATATTACAGCTATCTGTCCTTGTGTTCTTGTTCCATCACCCACTTTGTGACTCCCTTCCCCAATAAATAATTCAATACAATGTCATCTCTCAGTAACTTTACTAAATACATCTGGATGCCCAGCCTTACAGCTCACTTCATTTCCCTTGCCACTTGCTTTCATGCTGTATGATTTATTGATTTGGTCATCTTCCTGCAAACTATTTGCTTTACGCTCTGTTGGTTGAAAGATGAACAGCAAAGCGGCACTCAGAAATTTGTCACCACTTGTTGCCTCATAAATTAATTCAATAATTCTTGTTTAACTGATGGTTCTTTATAATATGTATATAACTTTCTGGTTGCTAGGACAGAGTACCCAACACTAGTAACTTAAAAAAGTAAATTAAAATATTTATTTTGGCTCCCAGTTTTCAGAGGATTCAGTTCATGTTCAGCTGAATTCAAGATGGGAACAGCATGGTGGAAGGGCATGGCAGAGCAAAACTGCTCACCTCATGCAGTCCAGGAATCAGAGAGAGAGTAGAGGAACTAGGAACAAGAATGTATTGTTCAGGTCATGGCCCAAGTGACCAATCTCTAAAGAGCCTCTGCCCTTTAACGCATATTAGTTCATCAATGGATGAATCTACTGATGAGGACAACACCTGGATGATCCAATCACCTCCCCAAAACTCCACTTCTGAACACATGACACTTTTGTGGGCCATTTTAGATCTAAAGAATAACACAGTGGTAGCTTGGTTCACCAACTTAATTCTTTCCAGGATTCTGGTCACAGATCTGCAGCTAGAATCATGGAAAGAATTAAGTTCATAAACTGAGGTAGCGCTGGACTCTGCCTGTAGCCCCCAAAGGGCTCATGTCCATCTCATTATTCTAAACACATTTAGTCCATCTGTAAGAGTTATCAAGTCCAAAGTCTCCTCTGAAACTCAAAGCAAGCTCTTAGCTGTGAGCTTCTATAAAAATCAAAAAGAAGTTTACATATTTCCAAAATACAACGACACTGGATAAACATTCCCCTTCCACAAGGAGAGAAATAGTAGGAAGGAATGAGACTGAAGCAAGATTGAAACTCAGCAAGGCAAACATTAAATCCTGTAGCTCCATGTCCAGCACCCAGGACAAGTTGTGGTGAGACATGAGCTTCAGAGAGCTTAGGTAGCCCCACCCTCTGTCTGTGCCTCATGCAGTCCTCATGGCCTCTCTCCTGGGTTGGCTTAACTCACTGCATGTTGTTTTCCTCAGCAGATGTTCCATGTTTTTGGTATCTTCAACCTCTTGGGGTTTCCACTGCTCCTTTCACTTTACTATCATGGCTTTGAGCATCACCCTCTTAAGGGCTCCAGGTAGGGACTAGGAAGCTCTCAAACCTTTCTGCTTGGCTCCCAGACCTTCTGAATTCTAGATGGAAGCCTCTATGACCCCATACCCTTCTTTACCTAGAACCACATGGATGATGTCAAGGTCTACTGCCAGTCTGAGCAGCAGTCCAGCCCCTTTGGATCAAGGCTGCCATGGCCTCCAAGTACCAAGATGGTCCTTGAATGACCACAGAACTCTAGAGCTCTATTTGAAAAAACAAATTCTTTTAATATCTTTGAGCCTAGGAAAGGTGGGGTCCAGACAATTCTTTCAAGTCATTTTTTCTATTGCCCTGATGCAGAGTATTTCATTTCTTTTTAATACTAATCTTTTGGCAACTACATTCCCCTTGACCCCAATTTTGTAGGACAAGAAGTGAATCAAATTTCCCCATAAGGTCAGCATTGAGCCTATCCATTGAAATTGATTTGGTTGTTGTCCAATTTGTTTTGCGACCAGAATCGTGGAAAATTAAATTCATGATCCAAGCTACCATTGTATCTCACAGGCTTTTCAAGGGACTCTTGCAAAACAGTTTTAAATGCTCCTAAACCACACAGTCAGGTACAGTTAGAGCAATGGCATCAGTTATCTAAGTACCAGTTTCCTGTATTACTTACTTTCACATCACTAGGACAAAGTACCCAATACTTGCAAGTTAAAGGAGAAGAAGTTTATTTTTGGCTGGTGATTTTCAGAAAATTCAGTCCATGTTCAGCTAGTTCTAAGACAGAAGCAGCAGAATAGAGGGCACGACAGCGGGAATCTGCTCACCTCGTGACATCCAAGAAGCAGAAAGGGGAGGATCCAGCAATGAGAATATATCTTTCTGGGTCATGTCCCAGTGACCAGCCTCCATGCAGCGCCTGTATCCTCAAAACCCATTAATTCATCAATGGCTTCATCTGCTGTTGAGTATAGCACCCTCGTGATTTAATCACCTTCCAAAATGGTACTTCTGAACTTATGAATCATTGAGGGGACATTTTCTGTCTAAAGCACAACAACATGGTTCATCTACATGGCAGGGGGGCTTGGCGGAAAGGTGATAGAGTGAAGCAAACCAATCTTCAAACCAGAAGGACCTAGATTTGAGTGACAGTTCACTAATTTCTAATCTTCTGGTTTTGAACACATAATTAAAATTTGTTGAACCTCAGTTTCCTCATTCGTACTAAATCATAAATTCTATTTAGTTGAGCTTTTAAAAGATGAAAGCATATGGAATAGAGAATGTAACTCGGAATAGAAGATGTTAATACTCTCTTCCTCTTCCTGATTTTGCTTTTACATCTCATAGCTTCTCTGCATTCCTTTGGACAGAGCCCTAAATTGCCTATTTTACATATCTCTCCCTTCTAACACCAACATCTTTTCTCCCCTCTGAACTTTCCTTTCTAGAAAAGCAATGATAACCTTCCCCTGGTCTCATTTATTGATTCACACCTCTTTTTGGAAAACCCACACGGATTATAAATTCCTGATCCAATTTGATATAAATCTTCCTTACCTAATTGCTTTCATTTCTTTCAATATATTAATTTGTATTCACAGCTCCAACCATGAAAATACATCTCTTATTCTAGTGACATTCATTTAACTTCAAGTACCAGGTCTCAGCAAACAATATGTCTATGAATAGTGACTGTCTAATAAAGCTGAAAGAAACACATCTTTGCCCTTGTCAGAAAAATATCTATCCTTCCTAAGAAAATCTTTCTATCCCCTTAAGAAAAATGTTCCATGGTGCTACCCCATTCACACACGGCTCTTCTGAATTCTTACAAAGGAAACAGAAGTTCTCGGCCATGTTTGTGCATAAAAAATACCTAGAGATATTAAAAAATTCTGATGCTAGGTCCCAGTCTAAATTCCAATTAATAGTGTTAGAGAATGAGTTCCATGTACAGTTTTGAAGGCTCAACACGTGATTCTAATATGCAGTCAGGGCTGAGAATCTTTGGGTAACATTTGGTTATATACGATTGTGTTTCAGACTTTAAATGAATTTACTCACATATATTGTTTCTCCATCATTAATTATATTGTTGAAAGTCAACATTATTTCCCTGTTTAGTCTGTACCAGATACTAGATGCAGGCCCTTAGGCAAGTCATTTAACCTTTCCTAACCACAGCGCCCTGATCCTCAGAATGTAATGAGTCCTCCTATCTCTGAAGTCAATGATAAGAACTAAATGATGCAGTTAAAAGAAACCTACACTGAGAAGTAATAGCTATTTAAGAATCACCTACTACAAAAGAATATCCTGCCTCTGAAACCATCCTCTACAAAGCCTCTCCCATAAAGAAAGAAAGTAATAGAAATTGTGTGTAGATTAGAAAACAAAAAGAGAACGCTTGCTGGAAATATAAACTACTTTGTCTGTCAAAAGAGAAATGAAGCCATATTGTTTCTTTACTCTAGTAATGTAAGGAAATAAGTTAGTAGATGATGTTAATATGTACAAATATGCAGACAAGAATCCACCACAGGCATTATTCTTAACACAAGAATAAATAATGTATTAGAAGACCGAGTAGGGCCTGAATTAATGCAAACTACTGTAAAATAAATGTCCAGCTGTTGTAGAATTCCTTCTCTGGGATTGAAGATGTACCTAATATTAAAAGTGACAATATTTAAAGTCAACAATAGAGCTCTCCAGAATCCTGAGGCCTTTAAATGTGGAGCCGTCTTTAAATGGCTGCATTTTTGTAGAAAGGGACAAACTCGAAGGGAGAGAACTTTTAAAGTAAAGTGACTTTCAAAGGCAACTAAAAATCAAAAAATTGTAAAGGTCTCATGTTCACTAAGTCAGTGATACAAAGGCTTCAGCTGTAGTAAAAACAAAAAAAGAAGAGACAAAAACTATATAATTCAGTTAAAGATTGGATGTAATCGCTTATTTCACTAATTTCCTGGCAATATCGCTGCAAGTGCTCTTTGTTTACTTGCACTTATTCGGTGGTAATAAACTTAGATGTTAATTCTGTTGACTTAAAGCATTTCTTATAAATTTCATTAACTTGTAGTAGGAGCATCTACAGTATTTTCCAGTGCCCTTCTGGGATGTGACAGAACAAATTCAGTACTTCCTTTTACAAAACAGACTTTTTAATGCCTAATGGTAACCTTTAAATTTTCCAAGAATCTTTTCTAAGTAAACTATAGTTTTTCCACCTTCTCTGACACCATATCCAGCTAAAATCCAACATTAGAAGCTGTTATCTAGCAGCACTCTGTACTATTTCTCCCACAGAAATTTGAGAGATGGCATGTAAACTTCTTTGGGACTTGCCAAGAATTAAAAAAAGAGATGGGGCTGGGGATTTAGCACAGTGGTTACAGTGCTTGCCTTGCAAGCACAAGGTCTCGAGATTGATCCCCAGCACCAAAAAAAAAAAAAAAAAAAAAAAAAAAAAAAGGATACAAAAATTTGGGGGGCTGGGGATTTAGCTCAGTGATTAGAGTGCTTGCCTTGCAAGCACAAGGCCCTGAGTTTGATCCCTGGCACCACAAAAAAAAAAATAAATAAAAATTAAAAAAAAAAAAAGAGATGATGTGGTACATCAAGAATCTGTCAGAACATTTGCTTGGGTTGCACACAAACCTAGCCCGTCAAATAGTTACTGAGTATTATATTCTGATCCCATATTCTATCATTGTGAAACTTTTTGTCATACATTATTGACAGCCCTTGACTACAATTCTTGTTAAATCATTTTATAGTCAATGAAAATGTCAATGTGCTTTGGTGTTTTATTTTTCCTTTCAGTAAATAATCTATATGATTATTTCTTTTCAGTAAATAATCTATATGAAATCATTACACTGAGATCTATGAAAACGATGTGTATCACAATGCATAATTTAATTGTGCAACTTATTAAGATATTTAGTTGATTCCTGACATCCTGAAGTATTTCATGTGGGCAATTTGCCAGGAGCATCCTATTATGACTTTGAGGAAGAAACAGTAGTTGTATAGTACCAGATGTGGTGAATAAGGTGGATGAGGACATATCATAGTATTTTTTAGGAGGCTGCCTTTCTGTTATATAGTATATGGCAATATAATTCTCTATATGTTTTATCACGCCTCATAAAGACACTCACAAAAAAGGACTTCCAGAACTGTTTCAGAAAGTGGCAAGAATGATGGGATATCTTCAAATCAAGGGGCCTTTTGAGGTGAATCAATATGACTTTTACTGTAATGCCTTTTAAATTTAATATTCACTGTGTATTTTGATCACCACTTGTAGTTCTGAGTGGTCTGCCTACTGTCATGAGTGGGTTGCCTCTGAGTGGAGCGTGATATATAATAGTGCTATATCTCTTAGTTCTCTGGACAGCAAAGATAAGTTGTATAAGTGATGATATACCTTTCTAAGTTCCTATTAAATATTTGTACTTTAACCAACAGAACCAACAGCCATTCACAGTGTGATATACATTGCACAACAACCTTTTCTTTGATATTCAAAAATCCCATTTTTATTCAAGCATGGTGGTGCATACCTATTATCCTGCACTCTGGGAAACTGAGACGGGAGAATTTCATGTTTGAACCCAGCCTGGGAAACTTAGTAGAAATAGGGGGACTTTGTCTCACAAAGGGTCTGAGGATATAGCTCGGTGTGAAGAATTTGAGTTCAGTTCCAAGGACCACACACACACACACACACACACACACTCTCACTCCCACAAATCCTACTTTTTAACACATATACATACTCAGTCTTTACATCACGATATGTTTTAAAGCCCTCAATGGTGGTATCAGTCAGTTTTGTCCTTAAGTGTATTAATTAACCCTTATAGCTATGAATAAATTATACTTTGGACTATTAACACAATAATGAAAAAAATCAATTTTTTTTAATCTCTCAGACAGACTATTGAATTTTAACTGAAATAAATTACCAAGATCTAGTCAACACGTAAATAAATAAATATGTAAATAAGTAGATAAATAAATAAAATTAGGGGGTTTGTCAGGAAAGCCTTGTTTGTTTTTTGAGACAGGTTCTTGCTATGTTACTCAAGTTGGGTTTGAACTCCTGGAATCAAGGAGTCCTTTCTCAGCCTCCCAAACAGCTCGAATACAGGAAGGCATGACTACGCCCAGCCTAGTCGTTATTTACTTTCCATTCCACCATTGAGAACTATAGAAATATAGCTTATTAAAATTTGATTTAGCTGTCCTTAATCCCTTATATGTTAATGCCAGGAAGTCTAACACAACTATTACTGTCTTGTCCAGGAAAAGATATGCCAAGAAGTTTTATTTCAGGCACTCAAAATATCAGTAAGGAAGATGGGAGTTCCCTTTCTGTCCACTGCTTCATATTTTAGACCACTGAATATTTATCTAAGACTTAGGAACAGTTATTATGTATTTTTCTAGAGAACAAAGTAAATTTTTGGAAAAAGTAGGAGAAATCTCAATTTAAAAGAAGCTTATATCAGACTTTTGGTTATAATGGAATAGCTTGAAATACAGTAACAATCCCACTAAATACAACTAATAAGCCAAATAAAATACATCTATTTAAACATTTGTCTGGCTATCCACCCATTATCTATCTATCTGGCCACGTGTCACGGATCTATCCATCCATCCACCTATCACACAGCTCTCTGTCTGTCTGTCCATCTATCTGAAGCCATAAGAAACCTGCCCAGAGAAAGAGGAACCTGAGGCCCCAGTCCCAGGGAGACGCAAACTACAGTCAGTAGTTCTCTGTCCTCAGAGCTGATTCCCGACATGAATCTGGGCCAAGTTCATGAGGCCACAATCTTAAAAAACCCCATGAAACTAATGTGAATTTCCTAAGGCTACTATACGAATTACGATAACCTTGGGCATGAAAGCAGCAGAAACGTGTTCTCTCACAGGCTTCAGGAACACAGACGGAAATCGAGGCGTGGGTAGGGCAGCAGGCCCTGCTAAGGCTCCCAAGAACTCTGTTTCCAGTTTCTTCTGCTTCTGCCGGCAGTCCGCACTCCCTGGCAGCGGGCACATCAGTCTGATCTGTTTGTCTTTTTATGCTGCCTTCTCCTCTCCGTATCTTCTGAGTGTCTTCTCTTCTCTCAGACCCATCTAAGGCCCACTTGAAATATCCCACGATTATCTCTTCATCTCAAGGCCTTAACTTTATCACACCTGCAAACACCTTCTCCAATTAAGGTAACATTTAATAAAGTAGTCGCTGCAGAAGAAAATTGTGTCTTTTTTACTGAGAATTAAATGCAGCAAAAACTCACACAAAAATGATCATCAAAATAAAATAGATAAATAAATCTACTGTTGTCAAACAAGGGAATGCTTTTTAGAATGAAAAGCAGTGAGCCACACATACATTCATCACTAACAATACAGACAAATCACAGAAACATAGGGTAAAATATAGTGTGAATATAGGCAATATCTACATACACAGAGAGTCACAGTCTGGTGTTAGAAATCAGAACAGCAGTTACCTTGGACAAGGTGTGTAAATGAGACAGAGCATAAGGAGGAATTCTATGGAATCAGGAATAATCTATGTATATAAGCACTGAGTAGATGTGTGTGCAAATGTTAATATTTCATTCACAGGTGGGTGTGGTGGTGCATGCTTACAATCCCAGCACTCAGGAGGCTGAGGCAGAAGGACTGCTGTGAGATGGAGGACAGACTGAGTTACATAGTGAGTTCAAGGCCAGCTCTGAACTACATCTCAAGACCCTGTCTCAAAAAATGAAAACAAAATTCCTCAGGAAATATTCTGTTTAATGTTTATTCTTATTTGTATGCTATACTGTATAAAATATCCTTAAAATAAACAAGATTTTTTTTTAAATTGAGCTTCTAACAAACCAAGAAAGAAAAAACTACAAAAATTGGTCTAAAACAACTTAAATATTCAACTGATAGTGTTTATATAGACTTTATGTATATAAAGATACAATAAAATGGGTTATAAGAGAGATTTAAAATTAAACTGGTGATTCACTTCTCTTTAATTCAACAAGTATCCATATCACACTCAAGTATCAATATAATAACATACTCAAATTGGGGTAAGAGTGAACAGGGTATACAGGAATACTCAAGGATAAAAAGGAAATACCATACAACTGAATAATTTTTCAGAGAGGAAAATGTATGTGTGTACATGTGTGTGAATTATTTAAAGGAGAAGACAGTAGTACAGATTTAAGTATTTGAATAAAGCAAAGATCATAAAAGATTGTTAAAAGTCAAGTCCCCATTGATCCGGGAACAGCTAAAATAGTGATGAGATGAGGATTCTGCAACAATCTAGTCAGATTGTAAGACTATTTCCGCCCAATCCTGAGAGTGTCTTAAAAATATGTGGTTACCAGCACTGTCTTTTCATAAAAGTTCTAGACAGTTGGCCTCAGGACAGGGTTTCACTATGTATTTCGGGCTGGCCTCAGACTCACAGTAACCATCCAGCTGCAGCCTCCTGAGGGCTGGGATTACAGGTGTGCCCCACCACACCTGGCTGACACTTGGCTGTTAGAAAATATTTTACATTAGTTTCATACTTTTAATTTTCTCATTTAAAAGTCATTTCCAAGTAAAGTTTAAGAACATAATACAAAATTCTCATATTTGCATATTTCCTTTAGTTAAGCCCAACAAAGTAATCTATAAAGATATGAGATAGGAAAAACAATTTGTCCTCATTTATCAAAGCAAAGACACAATATGATAAATTATCAAAACCATTTTAGAGATATTCGTCACAGTATAAGATTCCCCCCCATTTTATGAAATACGATTTGAATTATCCCTCATTTCAGGATGAACATTATGAAAACTAAATCTATCAGGTCTCTGGAGATCAACTAAAGAAACTTGCAAGTATTTGTGCATTTCAATATGATAATGACACTGCAAATACATATTTACATGTACATATTAAAAAAAAAACCTTAGAATATCAAGTTAATACACCAACCTTCATTACTTACTGAGATTGGCAAAAGAGAGAGGGAGAATGAGAGAGAATGGGAGAAGGCTTTGAGAAGGAAACTTAGTTTTATTTTATAAATGTTTACATCATAAACATTTATGATGTACATAAATTTCAATACTGCATATTTCTAAAGTTATAGTACACTAGCCATATCATACTCTCTTTTCGTATATTTCATATCAAAGAAGAAAATGAAAATAAAAGCCTGACAAAAGGACTGTTCCTAAAATATGCTGCAGTAAAACATGTCTGCCATTGGCAGTGAAGAGCAGCACACAGAAAAAATTGTAATACGATTCACTTGCAAGACAAGTAGGTATAGCCATTATTATCCAGTTAGGCAGTAGATCACACACAAAGACCTTTGTGAAAAGAAGTCATAATGGCATCCATTCTGATTGCCAATTTCAGATGAAAAATCAAATCGAGGAATGCTCAAATTGGCTAACAGAAAGATCTCAGGTAAAACCATGGACACTCCCCCAAAGGTACGATAACACTTAAATAATAAGAGTAAAATAATAACATTATGGTAATTTAAATTCTTTGTTTAAAAAAAAAGCATCAAGATACCTTTCAAAAAGTTTTTCATGTATAACAGTCACTTACTAATGAAGATTTGTGCTCAAAGCTATAGCTATATAATGAGAATCCACAGAAATGAGTTTATCAGGATACCTATTCTAATTTACACAAACAGAACTTGCACCCTCAGCTTTTTTCTAAACACATTTTCACCATCGTAATGGCATGTAAGCAGTGGCACAGAAGGAGGTATTGTCTGGTCATCACTCAGGTGGTTAAAAACTAACAGCTAAAACCCTTCCTGAGAGTGTAAAACATTTAACAGTAGCAGCAGAATTGAATTGTCTTCCAAAGGCAGCTTCTAAACTAGAAAGGAACTGGAGAAAGTGGGAACTACTGTATAGGGAAACATTCTTCTATTTACTCTCAGTATGCAGATTTTAGTTAAACCAAAGTCATTCTAAGTGTGCTGATCTATCTTTAGACCCTTGAAAGACAAACAGAAAATACAACTCTCTTGTTCTCTACTCAAAATTAAAGAAGTAGCAAGACCTCAGAGAGAGGAATGCCAGAAACACCAGAGTAAAGGAGAACCAAAGAAGGCCACTAAACAAATTGATTTCTGGACCCCTTATACCTCTGAGGGTTTTGTGATAAATCACCATATTGCTTCATTAATATTTTCATTTCTCTTTCACTTTGGTGAAGAAGTAATGAGAAGGTAGAACTATGTAACTGAAGAGCAGGCAGAGACAGTGTAGAAACAGAGGCATGAAAAATGTACGTGCTACTCCTTCAAAATAAAAACTGAATTTATGAATCCTCCCCGCTAAGAGACATTATGCATGTTCACGAATATATATATATACATACATGAGTAGGTGTTAAATAAACGGCCCAAGTCATTTGATTGATACGGATTCAATGACCACAGACACCTAGTCTTACCCTCAGTAATAGATGTTTCTCACACTTAAGATATTCATGCAATTTTAGGTTTACAAAGTATATTAAACTTTCTGAACATGCCCTAAGATTATGACAAAGAACATCAATGCCATTTCAGTGATCTTCCTAAGCAACTATAATCCAAGTACAGATTGCTTCTGTCCCCTCCCTCCCGACTGGAGCATTCCTGAAGTCCCAGCTGTATCCCATGCCTCCCCCACTGGTCTTCGTAGAGCTTAGTACTCACTCTGACATCCTCAACCCAAACCTTCAATAGTTCCCCATTTTGGTGTGGTCATTTCATTCTTTAAGGTTTGCTGAACTTTAAAGAGAGAGGTTTCTCTCTGATGAATACTTTCTAACTGACACAAATTTTGGCATTGATTTACTCATTTGACTTTATTTCAATTATTTTCAAATTTTTACATGATGCCAGATTTGCATACAAGTTACAAGAATAAGATATTCCTGAATATCATTCAACAAGGTTGCCTGAAGGTTATATTTTACTGCACATTAAAATGGATTGTTCATGAATCTCCTCTAATTTCCTCCTCCCTTCCCCTTCATCTTCTCTTTCTCCGTCTCCTCCTCCTCTCCTTCTTTCTCCTTCTTTCTTTGTCTTCTCTTCTTTTTCTCTTCCTCTTCTCTTCTTCTCTTCCTCTTCCTCCTTCTTGTTCTTTATCCTCCTTCCCCTCCTGCTCCCTCCTCCTCTATCTCCCTCTCTCTCTCCATAAGCAACATAATTTAACATTCAAACAATATTATTTTATAATTTCCAGATCTTTTCTTATATTTTGTCGATTATAAACAAGCTGTCTATAGCAAAACCAAAATTGTATATTTCATTCAAATACCATGCTCCTTTTCTTTTTTAATTTGAAAGGCAGTTTTCCTCTGCATTTCACAATAGATGTTTTTTAAGTCATTTTGCTAAATGTCCTTAAATTGTATCCATCCAGAGTTTCCTCATAATTACATTAGCTATCTCCCCATCTTTAGACTCAGAAAATACATGTTTGGCAGGAACACCATAGGAAGAATGTTAACTTCTCGGGTCACCATGGCAGGAGGTGCATGCTGGCCTTTACACATTACTACCGATATTCAATTATTAGGAAATTGACATATACAAATTATTTTCCTCTTTAAAGTTACATTTCACATTTTGTAATTAAAACATATCTTGTGTGGCACACACTTTCAGAAAACCCTGAGCTCTGCAGACTGGACCCTCTACCACTTTCCTCACCTAGGTGAGAGAAGACCCTGCAGTAGGAAGGAATCCCCTTTACCTACTTGGAAAGCTTGAGAACTGAGTTCTGGAAAAATCCTTTTCCAGGGAAAGTAAGCTTTGTGATGGAGAAGACTCGCCCTGTCGGCCTATTGCACAGTTGTTACTCTTACTCCACACTGGCACAACCAGTAGAGGAACTTTCCTGGATCCTCGCCATGAGAACATGTGAAGTTCCTTAAGGGAAAACCCAGGAGAGAGAGAGGAGAGAGGAGAGAGGAGAGAGGAGAGAGGAGAGAGGAGAGAGGAGGAGAGAGAGAGAGAGAGGGTCCATGTACACACCTACATCCCAGTACTACAGCGCCTATGAGTTTCTCACTGTCAAGTTACTCTATACTCTGCCTCTAGCAATTTGTCAAATTTCCTGTTCAGTGTCCCTACTCCTTAATGGCTCCAGCCAATTCTGCTCAGTGTACACAGGTCTCAGGTGTTGTATTTCTGTGGAAATACCTGTCACTTCCAGTGTAAGAATGACAATTTGCTCTGAGACTTCAGTGTTCTCATAGATCCAAGAAAATTCAGTAGTTTTTCCACATTTTTTGTTGTAAATACGGGGGGTGAAGACTCCCTGACCTCTTTTACACGATGGAGCTAAAGCCAGAAGTCACTGTATGCATTCCCATCTGTCCACTGACCACTGTGATTTCACAAATACCAGCAATCCTAACTAAAACCATAGTGGTCTTTCGGAGTTACTCTTTCCATATGTGAAACTCACTTCTCCAATGGTGTTAAACTTGGCTCACAGAATGAATAAAAAGTACTTCTAGAATAGTTAAACTTTGCCTCAGTAAAGAATATTTCTTATTAGAAAATCAGAGATCAATATTCCTTCAGAATGTGTTTCTTGAGGGCACAGAATACAAATACTGTTGAAAAGTTACTCAGCTTAGTTTTCTCCTCCCTATTTCATGGTGATTATGTTTATTTATTTTAAATACAGTTCAATTCATTTTCTAGTTGTTTTTGCTTTTACAACCACACCCCGACTTTGTAAATTTTATTTATTTTCTTTTTGAACATATGAAACATCAACATGGCTCTAAAATAAGGTCTATAAAAAAAAGTATCAGAGTCATTCCCAAATGTAGTCCAGCCTTCTAATTCCCTTTATCCTTTCCATACAGTTCTTAGTCGTGCACTAAAGATACACAGTCTCTCTTGCTAATCTCTTTTTCCTCTCTGCGTTTAATTTTTTTTTACACAAAAGGCAGCATAATATAGTAATTTTTGTACTTTATTTTTTTCATTGAACACTATATCCTAGAAATCCCCCTGTATCAGTTCATCAAAGCACTTCATTGTGTGGCTATATTATCCTTCATCTAGCCAGTCTCCTTTCAACTATTCTCCTTCGTATCAAAAGTCATCTACAAATACTTTGCAATCAGAAACAATGCAACAAGAAGTAACTCTGTGCATATGACTTTTTTGTACTGTTGAAGGTGTATCTTCTGGGTAAATATCTGTAAGTGAGAATGTCAAATCAAACTGGAGAGCTGTACATCATGTCTCTGAATATTTGCAAATTCTACTCCTAAGGGTCAGAGACAATTTTTATTGCAAACACGAATGTATAGAGACATTCATTTCTTCCCAGTTTCACCGTGTGGCAATCTGATAGGTAAGAAATTGTATCTGTGTAGTTTTTATTTGCACCACTATGAGTAAAATTGAAAAAACGTGTGTTAAAGACCATTTATTTACCTTTTGTGAATTATCTGTTTATACTTTTAAAAATTTGTATTGATTTTTCTTATCTTTAGCCTTTATTTCTAAAGAGTCCTTTTTCTTCAGTACTGGGGATTGAGCCCAGGGCCTTCTCACTGAGTTACATCCCTGGCTCTTTTCTATTTTGAGACAAGATCTTGCTAAATCACTGAGTTGCCCAGGCTGAGTTCACATGGTTCAGCTTCTCAGAGTTAGTCTTTATATATTAAAAATGCTAACTTTTAGCCATGATACATAAAATAAGCAGTGATAAGGAGCTATCTCTTCAACCAGGAGGAATTATAACTCCAAGTTCAGATTCCTCCTGTCCCTCCTGACTGGAACATTTCTGAAGAACTAACCGCCATTATACAGAAGTATCTGACAAACCTCTGTGCAGGTAAGTTTGAAAATCTGAAGCGAAATGGATACTTCTCTAGGGAAATACAGTTTACTAACATTAACTCCATGAGAAGTAGAAAGCTTAGGCAAACCAGTTTTCCTAGAAAAAGAAACTGATCATGGAACTACACCACATGCACTAGGTCACATAGTTCTTCAGATAAATTCTTCCAACTCTTCGGAGACCAGACAGAGCCATGCTCTATAAATTGTTACAGAACATTAAACTGGAAAGTAAACTTGAGAAGTACCATTTTATATAATACAAAAATATATTTAAATGTTATTTGACATATTCTAAATGCAACCCTCCCCCAGTCCAAGACAGATACATTCCAAGACCTCCAGCGCTTGCCTGAGACATGGGTAATATTTAGCCTTATTATATACTGTGGCATATATATGAGATAAATTTTAATCTACAAGTAAGAAACTAACAATAATTTACCATATTTATTAGTAACCTCAGCATACAATATATCTTCAAGTCCTTAGGAATTTTCACCTTTTTCCTAAAGGAAAAATGTTATGGCTTCTCTTTGGCATACAGGATGATTACTTTTGCAGTTTGGGGCCATTATTAAATAAGAAAGTGTTATTTGAAGACAAGCACTGCCCACCACAGCCAATCTGATAACCAAGACAGCGACTACAAGACAGGAACTACAGGATGGATACCATATACAGTGTGGATACATTGCACAAGGGAATGACTCATATCCTGGGCAGCAGGAGGGGGACAGTGAGAGATTTCATCATGCTCCATTTAAAATTTTGCACAACACACCATTTAAAATTATGGATTATTCATTCTTGGAAATTTCTACTTAATATTTTTGGATCACACTTGACCATGAGTAACTGAAATTATGTACACTGAAACTGGAGATAAGGGGAAGTATTAGACACTTTCCCATAGCTGGAAAAAAATATCTAACACCAGCAAATTAAAGGAAGACAGACATATTTTGGCTCATAGCTTCCAAAGTAGAAAGAGCATGATAGAGGGACACGGCAGAGGAAGGGTGTTCAACTCATAGCAGCCAGACAGTGGAGAGGGAGGGATGCATTCAGCAGGTCATGCCTCTGGTGACCCACCTCTTCCAACCAGGTCCCACCTCCTAACAGCAAATTCAGCTACAAACACATCAATGGCTTAATTCACTGATCAGTATAGAGTCCCCGTGATCCAGTCATCTTTCAAAAGTCCCACCTCTGAACACATTAGACTTTTGGGGGACATTCTAGATCTAAACCATAACAGAGAAATACTACAAAATATTAGTGAGCACAATCCAATATCACATTTAGAATATACTACACTATCGCCATGTTGAGACTTACCAAGAAAATCAAGAATGTATTTCTTAGTACTAAGAAATACATTCAAACAACACATTGCATTAAAAACCCAGGGGGGAAAAAATCATGTGATTGTGCTAGCAGATTTTCTTGAAAAAGCACTTGACAAAATTCTAAGTGATTTCCTAATTTAAAAACTTGAGTCATTTGTTGTAAAATGGATACACCTTGAGACCATAATATTAACTGAAATAAGCCAGACACGCAAGTTTAAATATTGCATGGTTTCTCTTAAAAGAGAAATCCAAAATATAAAAAAAGAAATAAAAGATAGGTAAGAGGATGTTGTGAGAGGTCCTTCTCAAATGGGAAGGGGATCAAGAGATGGAGGGATAAGGGAAGGAGATGAAGAAAGGAATTAAGATATGCTATGGGCTGGGGATTTAGCTCAGTGATTAGAGTGCTTGCCTTGCAAGCACAAAGCCCTGAGTTCAATTTCCCAGCACCAAAAAAAAAAAAAAAAAAAAAAGATGTGCTAAGTACATGTACACTCCTCACAAGGAATGTAATCATTATGTACTGCAAACATGTACTAATAAAAAACTTTTTTAAATGGTACAAGCGCGGCACGATGTCACATTCCTCTAATCTCAGCACTCTGGGAGAGTGAGGCAGGATGATCCCAAATTCAAGTCCTACCTGGAGTACTCAGGAATTTATCTTTCTCAAAAATTTACGAAAAGCAGGGGTTAGGGGTACTTACTTCAATGTGACCCTTGGTTCCATTCCCAGTATCTAAAAAAATTAGGCATGATGGACAGATTATTAAATACACTGACTTTATCCAAAAGCCAGCACCTTTCTTACTGGAAAAACACTAAAGATATCTCCACTAATATCAGGTAAAGACAAGTTTTCCATTATTTATGCCACTACTGCTATTATCCAATACATTTAGACAGGAGAAATTAATTATCTGAATTGAAAAATAAAACAAAAATTTTATGCAGATGACATGATTGTGTACCGGGAATCAATGGTAAAATTAATTCAGATTGTAAAAGAGTTCAATACAGTAGCAAGCTGTAATATTAACATAAGGAACCATTCATTTAAACATGTAATAATTAGCGAATACAAAGAGAAAGAAAGTATCGCTGATCATTTCAACCAAAGGATAATATATTTAGGAATATTTTCAACAAGAAACGTATTAAACCTGTATCAGGAAAATACTCAAACGGTCTTGAAATCCACAAAGGTTAACTTTAGTATATGTAAAAACAGGGAGAATCTTTGATAGGAAGAATCAATGCTACGAAGACGGAAGTTATCCTTAATTTCTAAAGCAGATGCAATACAAATAAAAATATCAACACACGCCTTGCTCCCAGTGGGCATTATGCTTCCAAGGCTATCAACTCAGATAGGGGATGAACGTCAAAGTCATTTCCCACAAGGCATTGCTTTAAACTGGAGTAAATTTTATCAATATTTGCACACGCAGCATGGTCTTTTTCTTCTTTCTGGTGACTTTAGTTCAATGCTAGGTCTGCTGCTATCTCCCATGATTTCCATTTCCTACACACAAAGCTTCCTCCCCATGCTCATGTACCCTTGCACTCTGCAGCAAGAAGTGCAAAGATGGCTCACTGGATGTGATGTCTACTTTCTACTTAGGGTAACTGAGGGCTGAGGATTTAGCTCAGAGGTTAGAGTTCTTGCCTTGCAAGCACAAGGCCCTTAATTCGAATCCCGGCACACACACACACATAAACACACACACAAATAATTGGCATGTGGGTCTTCTCTATCTTGTAATTATGCTGAGGTTTTGTGTAGTTTTATTTTTACTAATATTCATCATTGTTTTTGGAAGAGAAGTTGAGACTACTTATTTTAGATGGCTTGCATTGCTTCAGCTATTCCCCCTTCTAATCATTACAAGAACCCCATAAGGTGATATCATTAAACAATTTAAAGAGGAGAAAATTAAAACTGAAATTTAGATGCTAATGTCAAAGAGCTATAGGGATCATGAGTGAAAATTTCTAGGATTAGGAGAGTTGTTTAGGATACACAAGGTTATTTCTAAGATATGCTGTCTATGCCTAAGAAAAGATTGATGCTTCTAGACAGGCAGATCATTAGTTCTATATGTATCCCCTATCTGTATGACTCACAGATTTTATATTACATTCTATATAACTAACATTCCTTGAAACGCCACATTCTTGATTTTATAAGCATCTGCTCTGTTTATAGAATGTCCAATGGATGCTCACTGTGGTGTCAACAAGGAGGGATACAAGCTGCCAAGAGTTTCTACAGCCATTCCCAGCCTCCTAACTCTGGGTCTACTACCTCTGATGTCTTCTTATCAATCAGATTTGTCCTGTGACTTCTGTTTCCAACCTCACAGCTCTCTCATTATTCTATTAATCTTCACCTACAGCTCACATACAATCCAGCTTATATACACACACACAGGGTTGTATATTCTTTCTTTCTCGTTCACAAACATATACGAGAGAGTACGATATTCAAAATACTTATCCATTGGTGTGACATGGGGACTCAGCAGGTTGCTGAACTGTAAAGATGTCTCATAAGTCCTAGGAGAGGGGCTACACTCCAGGGGCACAAAGTAGATGAGTGAATATATGTTTTCTTACACAAGCTGAACTATTTCAATATTTCCACGATCAGTAGTCTGTGAATATCATCCATGTAAACACACACACACACTTCACTTTTGAAGCTGTGAATACATCAAGAATAGACTCAAAGATATCATAGCAAATAATTTAGCTTAATTTAAAAATCTCACTCAGCATTTCTTGTCTTATTTTTAGTCCTAAGACTTTCAAATGTAAGCAAAAAACTAAATACTGATTTTCCTTTCAAGGTTAAATAGTTATATACACATATATATATTCAATTAATTTAAAATATTTATTAAATATGTATACTTACACATATATTATTGGCATAACAGTATGCAATTAAAGCAAGAAACCTAAAGGTAGTGTGAAAATGGTAGGAGTTAAAAGAAACAAAAACTAATGTTATTTCCTACTCATGGAAAACTGAAAGCCCTTACTATTCCAGAAAAACATCCACTGCTTTCTTGCTTCCAAGTTTTACTTTCCACTTAGCATTATCTCTCCAAATATGGTACTATCTTTTTTCTCCAATATATAAACTACACCAATACTTTGAGTCTCATTTCATATGCCACCAAACCCAGAGTTTCCCCTACACTTAATCACTCTAAAAAAGAAATTCATGTTATCATCAACATCACTTTACTTTTATCCCCATGAAGTTTTCCTTGTTTATTGTGTATACTCTATATTATGTTTACATTCTATACTAAAAATTCTGAGAAGATAGTTTAGGATAGTTTATACATTTTGCCATATCCTAGAAGACACATATACATCTTGTTTTGTTGAAATATACATGATATATATATAATATATAATTTATGATATACCCATGATCAAACTGGTATAAAGTAAATCATTAGGGCTTTCTTGATTTCAGTCATTTGTTTCACTCTATAGTCAAATCTCCAATCCAAATAACACTGTAGGAGGTCCAAACCCACAAACACAAATGCTAACACCAGCAATATCTTTCCTAACAATTCTTCCCTAAAACGCATAAGGATTCCATTATTGCATATTCATCTTGATATTATTTGTAATATATAAATAATTAAAACACAAATATTCAACAGTAGGTGACTTCATGATGCCCTATGATATATTATGAAGCCATTAAACAGCAATAGAGAAAAACATGTAAATGAAAAGTAAAATGTTCATAACAAAGTAGGAGGTCATCAGTTAGCATACATAATATCATCCATATCGGAGCAATTAGGGTCCTTTATGGAAGACTATTTAAAGACTATAATGGAGGAACAGGTAGGGCTACCCAACCAAATGAGTAATCAGAAAGAGCTTTCTCAAGGAGATAACCCTAAGCTGAGATGAGTGATGGAGTGAAGGTTGGAGGGCAGGGTTAAGTGTGTGGTACAGTACATGCTCCAGGTATATGGGACCACATGGAATACAGGCTTAGAGGCAAGAGGAAACATAAGTTCAAGTCTCTTATTATACATTATGCCCAGACACCTAATAAGATATCAGTACAATTGGGCAAGCACCAGGTTCCCTGCTCTTGTGCCAGGCTGTCGCAAAGTAGAAAGGAAACCCCCCATTCCAGCAGAAGTTCCATGTTTAGTTCCCATCCCACCTTTGAAGATGCAGCAGGGAACAACAGACATACAAGTAATGATTAGGGAATGTAAATAAATGCTTGAAAATAAAATATGAATCATAAAAGAAACCTAGTAATATCTTATAATAACAAAGTAGGTGGAAAGGATGAAGTCAGGATGGGAATCATAAATCTTACCACTAAAGGACAATTAGTATTTTGTTGAATAAATACTCAGACAGGGACCAAAGACAACAGTATTTATGCTGTTACACCTGCTCGTCATTCTCGGGCAGAGTGATGTCATCTGCTAGCATTACAATCAGCACCTTAGCAGACAGCAAGCCCTGCAGGAGGCCCGTCCTAAGAGAAGTCCCATCTGGGCCCCAAACCTTTGGTAAGGTCCAAAACCCACTGCAGTAGGCGGCTTGGCTTGGTGACTGCCTGTCAGCCACAGAGTTGCTGTGAAATGGCAGCACCGTTCAGCGCTGGCTTAGCTCTGTGATAAATGGTCTGCCCCGAAGAGACATACAGCACTCCACTTCTGGTGAACAGCTGCCAAGCTGTCAGCCAGCAGTCTTCTCCCAGAGCAGCAGCGACAGCTGACAGGGGTGTGCCCCACAACTCTGCATAGGAGGGAAAAGGTGCAATCCCCCAAAAGCCCAGAAAAAGCAGCACTTGTCAGAAATGTGCCTAGCTGATACTGTGAACTACAAATCATTTTCTCTCTGAATGAAAGCAGTAGCTACGCATGTGTGCTTTAAACAGTCCCTGGGGATGCAGCACTAACGTTGTCATTTTAACACAAAAATCCCAGGAAAGGATGACCAAAAGGGCCACGCAGCACAGAAACCAAGGCCACAGACACCTGAGGTCACTTCTGCCAAGTGCCATCAAAGTCAGTGTGTTCAGAAAAAGAGCAAGCTCTGTGCCTCAGGCAGGTCCACCAGAATCCTTGTCACTATGGCAATCTCACCTTCCCACCTCTCCTCGGAGACCACTGGGAGCAGATGCTACGCTGCTGATTCTAAGTCAAGCAACTCGCTTCTCTTCAAGCAATCTGAACACAAAGAGAAATTTAAAACCAGCCACCAATGAATCAACTGCTGCTAACTATACCAAAGTACGTGATATGTTCCAGACTCAGGAGAGCACAGAACATATACATTGTCTCATGTAATCCCTACCTCAAGGCTGCAGAGCTCATAAAATCATCTCTGCACTGTGGCCCTAAGAGGGACTGAGGGAACAACGGGAGGAAGAAATTCCCTCATCAGCCAAATCCTGTACAGGACTACAGCAATCTCGACATTTATAGCCTTAATTGTGGGCCACTACCCACTTGTTAATCAGCACTTTTTCCTGGCAAGCTGCATTGGTTTCCACAAATGGATGACCTCCTGAAAGTCACTGAAAATATTTAAGGGATGAATCAGATAATGTCTAAAGTGCCTTCTATGTTTAAAAATCCCCGACCCACCCCCATCTTGCAATACGCTAGTCATGGGAAGTAATTTAGAATGGTTGAGACTCTTATATTTTCAAAGAGCATATATTATAAGGAAGAAGCTCAGTTTAAAATGCACTTGAGCAAATAAGTACAAAGCTGTGTAGTAAAAACTAGATATAAAATAGGAGAAGACAGAAGTAATCAGTCAATTATGGCAGCACAGAGAAGGCGTTATGCACAATGCAGAACTTGCAATCGAGACAAGCAGAAGAGGAAGGGAATGAAATTACAAGAGGAGAGGGAAGAATCCCAAGGATCCTGGGGAGAAACAGGCTCATGCCCTGATGCGTGTAGGCCATAGACGGTACTGGCTTTGGCTCCTCCTGAACTGTGAATCTGCAGGCACAGTGAGAAAGAACAGAGCCCAACCCCAGAGTGAGTATCATGATGGGTGTATACCAACAAGCGATCCATGCTGGGGACTATGTTATAGGACATGTATAGAAAGATTACTGTTTCTGCTTATTTGTTTCTTAAATTCTGATGATTTGCCTCATAGGTTCTTAGCAACGATATGAAAACTATCTGGTAAGTTGAAACCAGTTTCCTTTCAAGAATTTTAAAACCTCACATCTAGTGGAAAGTAGCTGTCACTCCCTACCTTGGCTTTCAAGTAACTGAAGGGTGACTCTGCAAAATAAAGTGGTAACAGATGCAGTGCAGACTGGATGTGATGTGGAGAAAGATGAAGGAAAAAGACGAGATGGAAAACAACAGAATGCAAAACAACAGAAACAACAACAGAATGTGAAACAACAGAATGAGTCGAAGAGAATGGTGGGTAATGCAGTGTAACTGGGTTTGAGAATTCTGAAACAGGGGAGCATTCATAATAACATTTGGGCAATGGAAATTGATAAATTTGTCTTTCTCCATCCTACGAAACCTTCGGTATAATATTCTGTTCCTCAGAAATGTCTGGTATGCTCGATATGTTTACAGTAAATTAAAAAATAATGCCTACATCTACTCTGAAGTGATCACGGCACAGAAAATAAGAGGTTGATCTCAAGGACTTCAGAACACCAGGTAACAACACGGTCTAACCTGGAAGTTAGATTGACAGTAACCCTCAAAATGTTCTTTTGAAGAATACTGCTTACAAGGGTTAGCAGGCACACTACAAATAAAGTGTTCAATGCACAATTTTCAGACATTCCCAAGAGAAAACAATAAAGGTCTTCAAAGATGTTCTCATAGCCCTTTCTATGTTAATATGTATTATGGTTTCTGTAATAGAGATACAATATGCAGTATTTTGTACTTTTATTTAACTAGGGAATCTATTTTCTAGGTCATTCATGAGGAATCTCTGGAACTAATGTCCCATGGAATGTGATTTGGAAAATGCTCTGTTAAGTAGATGGGCTTGAATATTTCCAGATTACTCACAATGCTCCAATTCATAAAAACGAGAACATCAAAGGTAGCGCTGCTCTGAGAAATAGAATGTCCACTTGCTGATAAATAGAATGGTAGAAAGAGTATTTGACAGGCTGCAAGGTGACTTGATTCTGTTTTCAGATCTACAGTCCTTCTCTTTAGAAAAACAAACCTCCTTGAATCTCAAAATAGTGACAGGGTTGAACTCAATTTCTGAGTCAATCAATTCTCAAATGATTTCTGCTTTATTATTAGGTATATCCAGCATTCCTTTAATTCATCAAATAAATAAGAAGTACGTACCATTTGTCAAGCACTGTGCTAAGTTTTAGGGATACAGAAGAATAATAAAACATACCTCTCAGTGTCAATAGTTGGTATCTTCATTCCTGGAGAATTGCCCATTGAAAGCAAATATATTTTTTCAAATTTGGTATTAAAATCTCAGGTCTGGAATGTATTTGTTGCTTGGACAGGACATTAATGGGAGAAACAGTTAGAAAATTAAAGATAATTAAAATAAATTAACAAAACTGGGAAATATTGAGGTAGAGACATAGCAGTACACAACCAAGGAAATATTGAATGAGCACTCCAGTCTAAGCAATATGAAGTATTATCTAACACACATACATGCACATGAGTGTGCACACACACACACACACACACACACACACACACACACACAATGAAAAACAACACCCTGCTTCTTTCACTACACTTAGGTCTTCTTTGCTCAGAATCCTCATGCCTGGCCTGGTGTGCCAGGTGTAGTACTATAGTTACTCCAGCATTCTCTTCAGGCTTCCTGAATCACACCCTTGAATCTTGGGTTTCTATCCTCTTATAAGTAGAGGGATTAAGCACTCATCTCTCTAAATCAGGGAACCCATCATGTACTGATTAATGCATTTATTCAAGATTACTAACATTGGTTCAAGACAGAACTTTACCAAAAAGGAAGTGATCCCAAATTCAAAATACTCCTTGCCCTATAGAATATAAACATGAAGTGCTGCTCCATGGCTTTGTATAAATCAGTCTCACGTAGTCTATTTTGTGGGTCGCTATGTAGAACACACAAATCTCCTGGGGAAGAACAGCAGGCCTTTCTTTCCTGACACAGCCACACTGTGGTAGACGCACATGCCCACCGTGCATCTTAGCCCTGGAGAAGCTATGCCCTCGTTTCCCAAGCCAGCCTCTCCCAGCACAGAGCAGTGCCTGAGAGCGTTCAGCTTCCCAGTGTCAAAGTTTCAGCAAGGAGTGCACTTTCAGACATTAAAATGATTCAAATGTCATCTCTATTGGAAACATGCCTGTACTCTATTCTGTACACAAGCTGCCTGGTTTTCTGAATGCAATTTTTAAAAACACAAGTGAGAAACAAATTAATAACCAGCCCTGTGGCTATGAAGTTGCTAAGATTTTCTCCTTTAACAGATACACACACAAACACATCAATACACACCTACATGAACACACACACGTTAATTTTATTATAAGGGCTTTGTTCTTTTCTGGCTTTTGACAGTGCTACCCAAAGTACACTGGTAAGTCGGTTTACAAACTTAATTTTTTCCAGGATTCTGCTCGCAAAATCTGTTCCGTGATTCTGGTTACAACCAAATTGCAAGCACATACCAGACTGGAATTTTGGAAAGAATTAAGGTCATGAACCGAGGTACCACTGTATTTCAATCTGTCCTCTGTAACACACCCTACTCACAGTAACGCTTAAGTCAAGGAAGAACAAGAAAGCAAAACTAGAAGCCAAAAGCTGCTCATCTGTGACTACAAGTACATATAATTCAAAAGAGAATAAGGAAAACTTTGTAATTGCATTTTGGGAAAGTGGAATGAAACCTTCTATCCCTAAATCCCTATCATCACCTTCAAACAAGTTTCAAATTGGTTTTGTCCCATTTATGCTTTATACTTCTCTAGAAGAGTGGACATTATATTGTTTTGCCTTGTTTCTGGATCCCTGACTCTCTTTCCTAAAATATTTGTTTGTCTAGAGAATCAAAGTTTTAGAGGTAACTAAATACCAATACAAATAGACACACACACACACACACACACACACACACACACACGCACACACACACACAGATCCAGACAAAAGAGACATAAAGACATGAATTTAAAAACATTCCCCTAAATTACATAAAGAATAAAAATAGTTTTTCAGGTATATGAATTTCATTTCCCTTATCTACAACAGCTGCATTTCTATATAGTGTCCCAGAGTTCAGTAGCTAATGCCTTGGAAACACACTGGTGTCGGGGTAAGAAGATAGCACAAGTGCTTGCCTTATAACTACAGGGAAGTACATAACTTCTCTCGTACTCAGACCCATCTGTTGTAACACAGGTGTAAGCCAGTGCTAGAGTCTGAAAGTTTCCAATCACAAATTCATGTGCTAAAACACAATGACCGATACAATAATGTTAAGAAGTAAGGACCTCATAAGGTGATTACGTCAAGAGGCCTCTTACCTCATGACAGAGATGAAGAGCCTTACAAAAGAGGCCTTTTATCCTCCTCTACTCTTCGGCCCTGTGTTCCTCCCCCGTGGAGGACACTGTAACACAGTGCCACCGAGGAACCAGAGACCAGCCCCTCACCAAACACCACACTAACCAGCACCCCGACCTGGGCCTCGCAGCCTCCAGGACTACGACAGCCATCCAGTCATGGGCTACTGTAAGGAATAAAATGAACTAATGTAAGTGAAAGTAAATGTGTTTAAAGTATGAATTAGTATACAAATGGAAGTTTCCATTATCTTTAATCAAAACCACAAGACAACATAGGCGTTTTTCATCCTTATTGCACAGCATAAACAAATTTGAACTCTAAAAATGAAATCAGCCCAAAGTAAAATGTTAAGAATGACAGTGAGTCATTTTTCACAAGAAAAAAAATTGATTTTCCATAGATGTTCTTTCCTGTTGCAGGTAAAAACCTATATCCATCAATTCCGGGGCCCCAGTTTTGACATTCGATATAATTATGGACCATCACATAGCTGCTTGGCTCACTTTATTATCGGAGCCGGAAGCCCACTAAGTTTCCTCCCTATTACCAGAGGGATATGGCAGGATTGATAGTAAATGGTTCTTACCAAGGCATTTTCTTTCATTAATTAAAAGTGAAGGGGCTGGGGATTTAGCTCAGTGATTAGAGTGCTTGCCTTGCAAGCACAAGTGCCTGAGTTCGATCCCCGGCACCACAAAAAACAAACAAAAAAAAAAAACAAAACAAAACAAAAAAAAAAAAGTGAAAGCCATTTTTTTAAAAAGTACATCATTTAAGTCTAAAGTTTAAGCCAGGCATCCCTCTTGCAGTTCACAAGTCCTGCCCCTTTTACAATCATCATTTGTAAGCAATGCTTTCAAACATCTAGGCTGATTGAAACCTACCAGGCTCTCCACTCTTGCACACAAGAACAATTTCCGGACAATCAAAATCGCTGCCAGATCTTTCTATACATTTATATTGTTTTATTTAATCTCCAAACAAGCTATATTATATCAATGTTAATTTCTGTTCCATGATAACTGAGGTTATGTGAGATGTTAATATTGGGTAAGTGGGTAAAGGAAGTATGGGGACTATCTGTACTGTTTTTGTGACTCTTCTGTTTTTCTACAAGTCTAAGACTTTTAGAATATAAAGGCCAAAGAGAAAACAAAAAATTTCCAAGGTGGAATCCATATAATCATAAATCTAGAAACTAAAGTTTTCTTCAGAGTTACAGAATGCAGAATACTGAGTGATCTTCAGATAACAGCAGTATGTGTATTATAAAAGCAGACCACCATGGCATTTATGACCAACCCAGCAACCTGTCTATATGAGGCTAAAAAGGGGTTTTCCCCAAACCCCTCTACAAACCTTGTATCTGCAACCCCTAAGCATGATGGGTTTTTCTAATGAGTACTAAAGTCATCATTTTCCACCTTGTTGTCTTATTGCCAATAAAGCTATTTCTTCTTCCATCACTATGTCTTTGTAGTGCCTGACTTCATAGGATAGCAGAGGAACTGGACCTTTCGCAGTTACAATTATTACTAAGTCATTCCTTAAAACATTTAGGAAATTAATTTATACAAAATAAAAGATAACTATAATAAGAAAAAAGCAGCTAACATTGTTTTTGCAATAGACATGCCAGAAATTATCTTATGAACTTGGCATAGATTAAATCAAGATAAACATCAAACTTGTAGAGTCTAGTTTACTTTCCATTTCTCATGAGAAAACTGGAACGCTAAGGAGATGAGCAGCTTATTGAAGAACACATTTCCAGCAAGTGGTGAAATGAGGATGGTATGCAATATATACACATGACAAGAAGAGAGACATAAAATGAATCAAGATAGGCAAAATGGAAATCTGATCATTTGCAGGGTGCATTCCATCCAAGCTGGGCAGATGATCCAGAGTTGGGCAAATGTGCTTGAAGCAGGATCGCCCAGGGTTTCCCCTAAGGATTCGCAGACAGGGTGTTGATAAACAACAATGTGATTTGATTGTCAACTTCATTGGATTGAGAGCCACCAAAGAGATTAATAAAACAGCTCCCAGCCCTCCGCTTCTGGGCTGTCACGAGGTCAGCAGCTGTCCCCAGTTGCATCCTTCCACCATGATGTTTTTGCCTCATCACAGGCCTAAAGCAATGGAGCCAGGTCGCCAAGGACTGTAACGGCTGAAACTGTGAGCCAAAATAAATCTTTCCTCCTTTAAGTTGTTTTTCTTGGCATTATATCACAGCAAATAAATCGACTAACATATTCCTTATCTTTCGAGGAAACGGCAATGGGTTTCATAGGAATGAGCAGTAAGACTTCATATAGCAGTAAATAATTCTATAAAAACAATTTTGTAGGTTCTTGATATTATGTTCTCTGGGCACATAGTTCTCTCTAGTCTGACTTAATCCAGGAAAAGACTCAAGGACATCTGGACTAGTATTATTATTTTCAGTTGAGCTTGTGAGAGATACTAGATAGAAATTATTTTGCTATTGTGCTATTTGCCAAGTTCCTAAAGCACAGGGCTCTACTTCTCTGATAAACGAATGTCCATGTTCCTTAATAGTCCTCCAAAGAGACAGCCATATTTCCTATCACATCATTCTTTCATAGACCCCAGGACATCTTATGAAGGAAACAACTTTATTGATTAGTCTGAAAGCTGACTGACTTATCTCATAAGTGAATTTTCTATTCACCTGATAAGATTTGAACAGCATAATCTTATTTAAAATTAATAAAAACTATACAATTAAACATAAGCTTTTCTTGACAACTTGGAAAAAAATTGGACATCTCTTTGCCTCTGTTTTCCATCAAGGGAAATACCACTTCCAGTAATAACTAGAAATATGTGGGGTCATTTTTCTGACA